>BGPR01000392.1:333291-384955 GCA_013235015.1 Araneus ventricosus | reverse complement strand
AATATGAATTGAAATTCGAGCAACAGATTCAAATATTTAATTATGTATCTAAAAATAAATAAAATGAACCTTCACTCTGTCTGCAGCATTCTATAAACAGGAACAAAGGTATTGATAGTTACTAGGTAATTTCATATAAAGTTGACCCCCGTACAAAACGTGTAACTCCTACGACGAACCTAAATGTCTCATATGACAAGCCATAAGTTCGTGGATTCTCCTTTTTCGTCCAATCACCATTCAAAACTTGCGTCTCTTTTTTCATGAAGAAACGAGATATTTTAATCAACAGTCAAGAAATGTATCTGCAAGTTGCCAGCATACCGTAATAAGAGGATGGATCCAAAAAAAGTTCACAAACGTAATAAAAAATTATTCATTAACATTGATCAGAAAATACAAAAGGGAATGAAGAGGCATACTTGCCGATCACTTTTCCACATAATCACCAAATCTATTTAAGCATTTATCTGAACGCAGGACCAACTTGTTTAACACGTCCTGTCTATTGAGCCAGTTCTCGGCAACTGTTTTCACATCACTATCTGAAGAGAATCTTGTTTCCAGATGAGTGTTCCTTCAATTTCGGAAAAAAGAAACAATCATTGGGCCATTTTGAAGTTATCCGACGCAAACGCCCTGATAAGTTGAGTGATGGTGTCATCATCCTGCATGACAATACCCATACTTTTCTCAAAACTCAAGCATTGCTGTGAAAGTTCACGTGGGAAGACTCGAACCATCTCCTTCTGCCCAGATTCGGTACCCAATCTAGGTTCCAAACACTTATCTGTAACACGATTCTCTTCAGAGAGTGATATGAAAACAGTTGTCGAGAACCGGCTCAATGGACAGGACATGATTTCTAACAAACCGAGTTAAAGAAGTTGGTCCTGCGTTCAGATAAATGCCTCAATAGATTTGGTGATTATGTGGAAAAGTGATCAGCAAGTATGCCTTTTATTTCCCTTTTGTATTTTCTGATTAATGTTAATAAATAATTTTTTATTACTTTTCTGAACATATTTTTGGATCTATCCTCGTATGATTCATAATCTGAGAGATATTAACTATTTAATAATCATTGCATGAATTTAACGTGCACAATCCATTGAGAAAATAGAAAACAAGAACTAAGAATTCAGTTGAGTGGAGAGCAACCATGAAAAAATTCATTTCATCGAACGACTGTTTAAGTCGAAATATTTCATTCCAGACGAGAGGAACGCTTTCAAAGATCTGAACAGAAGGATTAGCCCTGACTTATCGAAATATCAAGAGGGCACTTTAAGATGGAAATCTCTCTTCAAATGAAAGGTGTCTCTATAGACGCATCCTTTACATGCCCTGTGATTGGATAATGGGGCCGTTGAAGAAGAGGTGCTCTGAAGAGGGGCATTAGTGGGTATTAACAAGTTTCTCCTAGTGGAATAAATTCTAAGCTTAAAATCGGTTTCATATGAGAGCGCTTAGACGAAGACATCAAATGGATGAAGCAGCGAACTAGTTAACCGTGCGAACACAGGTGCTGTTTAAACACGACTGGTCGGCATTTCATCTCTTTGTTTGTAAATTATTTTGTCAAACCGTCACGACCAAACGCGTGGTTCGATTTTCTTCGAATGTGGAGGGAATATACCTTGAAGTCATTAGAAACCAAGCTTGTTTAACAGTTTTTATTTTTGGATTCCGTTTAAAAAATGGTGGCCATTTAAATGGTTTCAGTGTTTGGCTCTTGTAACCTATAAAAATGGAGTCATTTTTGTTAATGGCTTGACATTTAATTGTATTTTTGTGAATACTGATAAAAGTAGAAACTTTTAAAAACATTAAGAAAATGGCAAGCCTTTGAAAACTGCGGTTATCAGCGGATCTTAGAGTTTTTAAATATTTTTTATGCGAGGTCTACTGTTCACAGGGAATTTAGTAGATAACTGAAGCGTGCTCATCAAACAGGTAAAATTTTACAAAACGCAGTAATAAAACTTAAGCTTCATTCAGTATTTCAATGGTCAAAATGTATTCTACTTGAAATAGAGCAAAATTAAACTTAATCAAAGCTTTATATCTTCTTACCAAAAAATTTACCTCCCTCCAACAAGGCGAAATGCAGTTGCTAACCAACAGCTACACAGCTAATGATTCTCATAAATTGTAATCAGCCACAGAAGAATTCTTGAATTCGTTTTCCTTTTCACAGCAGATCGTAGCAATATAACTCTTAAAGATTAATTTTTAATGTTCATCCCCCCCCCCTTCTTCCTGCGCCCTTGCCTGACGTCAATATTGCCAACCCCTCGGTAAGGCCCTGGTCCTTGAAGCTTTCTAGATTCGGAAATATTAATCAAGAATCCGGAACAATCTCTAAATCAGATGAAATTCCATCCTTTTATATCAATGTCTTCATCTCTATTAGAGTGAATTTATTACATCAGTTCTAAAGAATGTTCTGTTTAAAAATATGTCATATGTATTTCTGCTTATTTCGAGACTTAAACCTCGTGATTTACTTCAAATCTTCTCCACCTGAATCATTCGATATTCAATATCCGATTTGAATCTTAAAGACCGATGAAGATGATTTTTCTGGTCCACCGAATCCCATTCCTTGTCGCTGGAGGGTGTGTTTGCAGACGGAGAACCGTTCGCGTGCACTGAAGAGAACTGAAGAGCCAAGAGTCCCTTCGGGCTGTTTGGTTTAAAGTGGATAAGAAGAGACTGCAATGAAATTCAACTTCTCAAAAAGTGTATAAATGGAATCTATTTCATTTATTTTAAATGGGAATTTTGTAGAGATAACTTGAATGAAGAGCAATCTTGGACATTATAGGAATGCTTTATCCGATATAAACATGTGAAAGGTGCTTATTGGTTGTAGGATCAGGGGTGGATCTCAGGGGCGAAATATCCAAAATTTCTGGAGACAGTTTTGTTTAATTTTCTCAATGATATGATCGGAAATGTTCTCATGACCAGTGGCGGCTCGTCCATTAGAGCTTGCTCCCTGAAATTATTTTAAAGCTTGTATTTTTTAAAACTCTAATTGAGTTATTTTTCCACTTTGAAAGTTCAATAATCAACGAAAAGGGCAAAAAGTAATAGAAAACGTAAAATAAATTAGTTCAAAAAAAGTATCATCAACTAAGATAAGACAGAATTTCATCAACTAAGATAAGACAGAATATCATCAATTAAGAGAGAGGCAGGACAGAGCTGCAGAGAAAATTTGCGCTCTTAGCAACGCTGGGTGCTGAATCGGAAGAAAAAAGCAACCCTTCTCCGCTTGAAATTACAAGCCCTTGAGCAGAGTTTTTTCCAGCTCTAGTATGGCGCGACTTCCTCATTTGGCTTTTTTTTGCTTTTTCTCAGTAGTCTAATCATTAAATGGTTTTTTTAATAAAATTCTGGAGGAGTTGTTATTTTTTGCTCCTTTATGCTTTTTTGTTTGCTGATTACGAATCTGAGGTTTGTCACCAAACAGTTTTATTGGAATTTTGATTATATCCAAAAAACAAGAACATTTTTTCCCAGTTTTTTGCTTATAACTCAAAAACTATCAATTTCTAGTATATTATCATTATATACCAAAATAATCGGAACAATATTTCCTACAACTTAGGTTTATACAACTTTTGCAGCACTGCTTGTTTCTGAGCTTGCGAGCCGCCAATGCTCATGATATTATAGATGGCGCTGTGTTTCCGCAACTTCTTTTCACGTGCAAATTTCACGTGCCAGTTATTCAGTTCACAGTCAATGTGTAGACGGGACGCTTGGTGACTATTTGTTTGGTTCCTATCTCTCCGAATGTAAAAAACGAAATAAATTTCTGGATACAGTTTTACTCACTTTTCTGAGCGATATTCTTCCTATTGTTCACCGCGGAATATGGTTCCAACATGATGACGTCCATAGCAAAAATGTGAAATGGGAAAATGATGTCCTATTTTCTGATTTAAAGACCCTCATGTCGAAACGGTGTTTACTCATTTCTTGAACTGTAAATTAAGAAACTTTCATTACTTTAGTGGAAAAGATGAGGAAGGAGAAAGTATTTTCGTTAGAGGATATTTTCAGAGATATTAACGTGTTAAACTGTGCTGTTTTGAGCAAATGTTGTTTTAAAACAATTTATCGTCTTATATTTTAAAAAACGTAATTTACCACAACAAAACCCAACAAAAAATGTTATATAATATCCACGTATTGCCTCTGAAGCATCCGTAATGAATGCATTCAATTTAAATCATCTTCACGGACTTATTTTATCTATAGTTGAAACTAATAATTAGGTTATAGATAATCAATCATCATAAGAATAGTTTTTTCCTTTATTTTCTTAATTTTTTTAATTTTTATTTGATTCCATTTATTCTTAAAATAAAGCTGATGGCCATTTTCAGAATAAAACTTAAGGATAAGAAGATGAATAATGTCGAGGCTAATTATATTAGAAAAACTATTCAGAAGTTAATTAAAGATAATCCAATAGTCTGATAATAATAATATTAAAAAAGCTTGGAAATTTCGAGAAAACTTTGTTCGTGTTCATTAAAACAGGATCAGCAGTGTCATGTCAGGTTTTTGCAAACACGAAATGGCTTCAGGGACAAACAGAGAATCTCTTTGCTTGCAGTGACATTTACATGAGAAAAAAACAGATATACCATTAGCAGAAAATAATATCATGATTGCCTCGAAATGTGCCGTGCAATGTATCTATAAAAATGCATTTCGAAATAATGAACTGAGTTACTGATTTAAGGTTGCATTTCAAACTGATTGCAATAGCAATGAGCCGGTAATCATTAGGGGAATTATTTGTTGAAAAGATCCGAGCAGTTTAAATGATGAACCTGGTTATCGATATAAATAAAGTGAAAATTAAGAAATAGCTTTTGAGGCCAATAAATACAAACTACTCAATACATTTTCCTAAAATTTTGCCTACAAATACTGTGATGCTGCCTACAAATACTGTGTGTGTGTGTGGTTTCGTGACAATTAAGTGAATGAACCCTTTGCAATCGGAGAAATAATTACTCACTGATTATTCGGTGATTTACAAGAATTCATATTATTGCTCTGGAACGCAAAAAATATATTATTGCAAAAAGTCTTTCTGTGGGTGCATGGTGTAAACAATCCAACACGCAGGATGATGGAGAATGAAGGTTTATTTACAAATATGCAGGAAAACACGTAGCACAGGTACAGGAAACAATAGTTCTTGCACAGATTACCTATGTAAACAGACAACAATTCACAGGTAATAACAGTTCAGCACTTTGATATTTAACAACACAAACAGTTGGCAAATAACTAGTAACGACAATAAATACACTTTCAATAGCGCTCAGCTCACCAGCTTCCAAGCTCGCACAGCGGACGAAGTTCTAAAGACGTTCGCGCTCCAAGGTGATCCCAGTCGCTCAAGACACTCCTCTGATCTCGGCGCCGTCCTTAAATATTCTCTCCGACAGGCCGTGACGTCACATGGCGTTTTCTCGTGTATTCCCTTTTCTAGTAGAAATATCGAGAAAAGGGTTGTATTTTCGGGAATCATATATTTGTCGCCAAATTTGTCGCCAAATCTCCAAAATGGTCGCCAAGGTCAGGGTGCCATAACAGTCGCTGAGGTCACTCCGTGCTTAACCTTGTAAAACTCTCTTCCCAAAAATAAGACTTGCATTGCTGGGAAGCGACTTTCCATGTTTGTAACAATATTTGTATAAGTTTATTTTTCCTGAAAAAGTCTTCTACATCTTCTTAAAACTTTGTAGGTAGTTTTCCAAGTAACGAAATCAAGAAACGTCAAATTGATGCACCGTCTAGAATGTTGACTGAGAGTCACCTCTCGAGTGCAAAGAATTAACCTTTGTTTCCGACTATTTTCTTATTATTTAAAGACTATTTTATCTTTAGGGTTGACATACTTTATGCCGTTGAACAATTTCGGTTAAAATATCACAAACTTAATTTATCTTATCAAAATCGTTGAGTTTAATTATTACCTTCATATAAACGCGAAAATAAAGACTACAAGGTCAATAAAGACTACAATTCTTATGATTAAACCATATGCTCCAAAATCCATATCCATTAGATTCGTCTGTTTTTGAATTATACACTCCACATGCCCACATGCTTTCGTGTGTGAGTTTTTCTGTGAGTGTGAAATTTGCGAGTGTTTTTCTGGTCAGTGTGAAATTTGCAAGTGTTTTTTTTTGTGAGTATGAAATTTGCGAATCTGGTTTTCAGTGAGTGTGTCTTTTAAAGAGCGTGAAATTTGCTTGAAATTTGAAAAATAATTTCGGTCTTTATGCCGTAGACTTCTTCCAAAATTTGTATGAAATTCGTCTACGGGAGCTCTGTCCGTATGGATGACCGTGTGAATGTGAACACATTAACTCAAAACCACAAAGAGCTACATTTATGAAATTTAGCATAAGTAAACTTTAGTAAATTTTAGTAGTTTGTAAAACTTTAGACCAAATCTGTTAAAGGGATGGCCATCTGTGAAGCTATATATCCGTATGTATTTCCACGCGATGTCTCAGAAACGTAACGACTTAAGGAAGTAAAATTTTTCATGTTGTCATCTCACGATCACTTTGTAGATATACAGTAGAACCCTGGGAATCTGAACCCCAGGAATCCGAAATTCCATATAAAACAAAAATTTTTTTTAAGCTTCTGAAAATGTTTTACTGAAAAAAGATGGAAAAATAACAATTACGTGTAAAAACGAGGCTAATGCTTATTCCTAACTTAAAAGAAGTATTCAAATTGGTTTTTAAGAATGAATACAACACGTTAATTAGTAAGAACAAACTCAGATATCTTCTTTTCGCCCTTGACTTGTTTGCCCCTGCACCGTACGAATCGCCGCGTATTCTTTTCGTACACCTTCACAGGGCAACCGGAGTCAATACTCTGCTGCATTTGGTATATCGAGAGTATTTTACCGAATTTCCCGGATAATTCGCATTCCTGGAATCCGAACAAAGGACAGCCCCGATTAGTTCGGATTCCCGGGTTTCTACTGTATATCAATTTTTGATTTCAATCGGAAATTGCTTACTTGGTTGTCTTTACTGTAGTACTAATGATCGCAGTTGGTTTATATCTAGATAGTATAGATAAAACAATTTTTTTCTCGTGATTTCGAGTATTATTTTCTCCCTTTTTCCCACTCTCCCAGAAAAACAAACTTTTAATAATTTTATCTTCAAGTATTCTATCCGCGTGTGTATGAATACAATTATTAACAAAATTCAGTGAGCAAGAACGATGAAATCCTATTTGGTCCTTAACTAACATTGTACATCAGTATCGAATTTTGGATCAAATCTGTCAAACGGGAGAGGATGTTTTCCCAAGCACCGACTCGATATTCTTCACTTTACGATGAAACTACAAACAAAATTCTATACTTAAAATAATGATGAAACATAAGTGTTGCCGTTCACTTCAACAAATACTGTATACATTTATATTATTGAATTGATTTTCTCGCGAGTTGTCAATCACGACCAAGCAAGATGCATTTATTTGCGTAAATTTTGGACAGCATCGCCTATAAATTAATTTTAATATGGTACGCTCCAACAGTTTCCTCTTCATAAAAAGATTAAATCTTGTGAAGAAAGGTATGCGAAAATATATAGATAAAAAAAGGCGATGGATGTTTCTAATTGCAGGAAAATAAAATCAGTGGAACTTGTCTAATACGATCGTTTTTCGATAAATAATGTCAGTAGTTTGAATTATTTTTCCTGGTCCCTTCAGTGTTACGTCAACGTCATTTTAAAATATAACTCTTCATTCAAATTTGTTTCTCTTCATTCGAAATCAAAACTAAGATCTGTAAAACTTTTTTTTTTATTTCTAAAGTGTGTTTTCGCGAAAGATGCCCATTCTTTGTGTTCTCCTAGTTTGTTTTATTTTGAAAACAACTTTATTTATTTAAAAAAAGGAAATAAAACATTTTTGACGCGTTTAAAAAGGTTTATTTATGTTACTTAAGATATGAAATATTCTGTCTTTGTTTAATTATTAAATATTGTAATATTAATGTTTAATAATATATATATATATATATATATTTCCATCTGTTACTTGTTCGCATTCTTAACTTTACTCGGATATACATTTAATTCCATTTTTCGTACCTTTTCGAGTTTGATATGAAAGTTTGTTATTTTATTTTATTGTTTTTCTATTTAGTTTTGCCATATATATATATATATGTAAATAATTAATG
Organism: Araneus ventricosus; assembly: GCA_013235015.1. NCBI lineage: Eukaryota > Metazoa > Arthropoda > Arachnida > Araneae > Araneidae > Araneus > Araneus ventricosus. Next base: position 376,689 of record BGPR01000392.1, on the reverse strand, counting down.
TTTAGTAATATTAATGTTTAAACATTGTTATATAAATGTCGTTATAATTTGTTTAATTATTAAATGTTATAAAATTTCACTGTTTAAGTAAAGCGTTTATTTTGTAAAATTTAATCTTTTTTAAAAAATATTATATTCAAAACGCTTTATGTTACTTCTTACTGATACATTTTCTTTCTTAAAATATTAAAATTTTATAACTTTATTAATTATAAATACTCATTCCCTATTTATTCATCCTTTATTAGAATTATTAAAATAAACCTTTACTGCCATGTTTAGTTGAAAAACTCGCTTTTTCTGGCACTCTTTTTCACACAAGGTTCTTTTTTCGAATTTTTAGATAAATCTATATTTTTTTGTGGACCCGTCACCTTCGAAGTAACAAAGATCCACTATTGAATTCAGTAACGCATGCCATTGGACGGCTGGCAAAAGTATTCAAATTCGGTGTGTACGGTAAATAAATCGTAGCCATGGGAAAGAAAAGGCGTCTCCGCGAAATCTTCTGCCATTGAAACTTGAGATTCAAAGAACAAAGAAAAACAAATCGCTTTTCCGATGCATACTGGAGAGGTTTTTGTTCTACAGGCCACTTTAGAGGGCATATTCCGACACGTGGCTGGCAGCTATTTATTTTTAATCCTCTTAGTCCAGTCATTAGGTGCTAAAAAGGAATGATTTAAAGCAAATTCTGGTGGAGTCGTAATTTTTTGCTACTATATCTTTTTTGGGGTGCTGATTACGAATCTGAGGTTTCCCACCAAACATTTGTGTTGGAATTTTAGTTATAGCCAAAAAACATGTAAAAAAAGGGACTTTCCCCAGTTTTTTGCTTATAACTCAAAAACTATCAATTTTTTTACGGCATCATCATATATCAAAATAATCAGCACAAAATTTCCTACAATTTATGTCTGTACTATTTTTTCGTTACCCATACCGTTTAAGTACTATAACTGGTTGATGTTTGGCGAATGTTTGACTTGCCTGCTAGCTCGGCTTGAACAACAACGAACCATCCAATCTGTATGCGCGAAATTATCTGTCTTTCTAAATAAATTCCTACTTAATTAATATACTTTTTCTATCGTAAACCTCTTTGTGCAAATAAAGATTTTATCAGTTATATTATTACTCATAATATATAATCATAATCTCCACAAAATTCCTTCTAAATCTTTCTACCCCTGGTATTACCTGGCTTTCGCGGTTGTGAAGTAAACAACAGAGTAAATATCACGAATTTTTTAGTAAGCTAGGAAGCTTAAACATAGCCCTGTTATTGTCCCCTACCTGCTCTTGGTATCAAAAGAATCGAAGGAAATAATTTTAATACTGTGAAATTCAAAAGAAATGACAGAGTGCAACCACTAGCTCTATCTAATAAGTGATGCCATCAAGGTACATGATGAAAGTGTATCTATCAACCCTACAACGCTTTTCCAGATAATTTATATTACAAAGCAATCGTATGAACTAGAGGACGTCTTAACATTTGAACTATGCCCCTTTCCATTACCTCTGTTTGATGCAGCTGTAATGCGAAAAGGCACGAAATCCTCTTTATACAAAGCTTTCAAGCCATGTACACGGGATTTTAATGCTGAAAGCGGTGTGTATATTATTGATGAAGGATACTTGCAGCACAGAGTCATCTAGAAAAGGGGTTCAACTTTTTCATCAATTTGTGATAATTATGTGACATATGTTTGTACAAAGTACAAATCAACTGCTTTAGTCATTTTCTATGGGTATCCTGAAAATGAAACAGTAGGAGGCACTAAATGTGCATAATGGGCCAGAAGAACACAGAAACAAACGTCAAGTGAAGTAATGTTTGATGAAACGATGATACGAACTGTTTCCTAAGAAAAATTCCTGGCCAATCCGAAGAACAAGGATAGACTCATTTCCATCCTGATGAACAAATTCTCCTCAGTAAACATGGCATACAAGAAAGCAGACGAAGATGCTGATTGTTTAATTGTGAAAGCCATAGCTTTGGCTCCAACACATCTGTGGTTGTCATAGGTGAAGATATCGAACTTTTTGACATCTTAATTGGCATTTGTACCTTTGACAATGTATATTTCCTAAAACTAGGAAAAGGAAAATCGCTGAAAGGATATTTTCTCCTCATACAGATTTAGAAAAAACAATCGCCGACAATATTTTATTCATACATGCCATGAGCGGATGCGACACCACATCAGCTCTTTTTAATTATGTTAAATTGAAGTTTGTGCAGACTTTGAAAAACAATAATGATCTCCTCAAAGTAATTGAAATTTTTAAAACCCGGATATGACCCCTGAAGCTGTTGTGGATGTAGGGAACCGCTTTCTTGTGGCATTGTATGGCTACCCAATAACTACCTCGGATACTCCATCCTTGAATAATCTTTGTTACAAATGTTACATGAAATCTTCATTTAACAAGAGTAGCATCATAGCTTCGCTTCGCAGCTGCCCACCGACATTCCCTAAAAGTTTACTATCAGATCCAGCACTGGCTTGACAATAAAAAGAGACATGGAGACTGGGGTTGGGAAAGAATAAACAGTGAATTCCAACCTGTCAAAACTCTGAAGTCCCTCCCTCGCACCTGACTCTATCCTGTACGCAAGATATCCTGCAAGTGTAAGAAGAGATGCACAGGAAATTGCAGCTGTAGGAAGGTCAGACTGTTTTGTTCAATGTTGTATCCTCATTGTTGGGGCAACTGCAATAACAGAGGGATTCAAGTAATTAATAGTGATGAGGATGATGATGGTGAACCAATACTGCCCGATGATTTAGTTGAGGCGTCTTTATCTTTGCATGTGGAGGAAGACACAGGTGATCTTTCAAAAAATATTGGACCATAAGCTTCAAAGCGACCAAGATAAAGTGAAGAGACTGTGTAACGTATGCAGATGCTAAGATCATATTTATGACTGTAGTTGTATTATTATTAAGTTATTATGACTTTTAAAGTTTAGAATGCTAATTTTTTTCATGTCATTTTTTTTCTTGGTTACTATATACCAAGTAATTCAAATTAATTAATAGAAATTAATAAAGTTTAATTAAAAATCACACTAAGTACTTTTAGTTGTTTGTAAAATAGCATTTATTGTGAAAGTGAATCTAAGTTTCCATCAACATCAGCCTTTTAGAGCTAATCAAGAAATTTTATTCATAACTAGCACTTATGTCCGGCGTTGCTCGGGACTAAATTACCTTCATGTCTAATATAACAAATGAAAAATTTATTTGAAAATGGAACATTATGGTAGAAAAAGTGTATTAAATAAGTAAAGTATATTAATAGTAAGATAGTAAATTTTAGTGCATACAGATAGGAAGATTTGTTATTTTTCAAGCCGCGCTAGCAGGTAAGTCAAACTTTAGCCACACTTCAACCAGTTATGGCGTCTAAACGGTAAGCGTAACGAAAAAATAGTGTACACATAAATTGTAGGAAATTTTGTGCTGATTATTTTGATATATGATGATGCCATAAAAAAGTTGATAGTTTTTGAGTTATAAGCAAAAAACTGGGGGAAAGTCCATTTTTTTCATGTTTTTTGGCTATAATTAAAATTCCAACAAAAATTTTTGGTGGGAAACCTCGGATTCGTAATCAGCACCCCAAAAAACATATAGGAGCAAAAAATTGCGACTCCACCAGAATTTGTTTTTAAAAACTACCTAATGAATGGACTATCTCTTGTACTTCCTAACACGAGATAAATTGTGCCGAGGAAAAAAGAGCGAAGGTGACAGAAAGAAAAAATTCCGAGATATTCTGGCACTAGTGGCACACCACGTGGCGGGCAATTTCAAAAAGAATTGAGAAAAAAATATTTGACTGTGCAGAGCACGAAAAAATACGCTAGATTTTATCCACTATAGTCCTAAAGAAACGCTTCGAGAGATTTATGTCCTAGAATCTCGTCTTACGGAGATGTAAAATTCTTTTCGGGCAGAGAGATTGTTACAATAAAATGGCGAGGGATTTCTCTGTAGAAAAGTGTTTCTCATTTTTTCGTGAAAACTGGAAAGCTTTTTATTTTCTGTTATACTATATTGTTACAAAGCTATAAAGTTGTTTCCCTGAGATGTTAATCTTGGCGACTTGGTGTTAATTTTTGCTATATTGGCGACTTGGCGGCGACGTTAACGACGTAACGGGAATTTTCTAGATGGACCTCGAACTTTCAGCTTATTTCTACTAGGTTCGTGAACTTCCTGGAGATTACGTCACTTCCTACGTAATGAAGTCACTTTCTGTTGAAAAAGTATGAAAGCTAGCTCTCAAGCCAAGAAGAGTTAGTTGGATTTTGATCAGCAAGCCAGCTTGTGAGAAACCTTTGCGCTCTCTGCTGAGATTTATTGGTAATCTCTGTTGTGAATTTTTACGAGTGTTGTTTTAACACTTGTACTACGTTTCTTTTCTTAGAATATTTGTAAAATAAAGAGCTTTATTTTACTTTATGTTATACGATATATAGAATGCATTGTAATCGCCGGAAAAAATCCTACCGCGATATTTTAATGAATCTTCGCGTTTCACACGTCCCTCAGCCCAAAGCACATTTATGCAGCTCACTACGTGACCTCTCGGTATGTGAACACGATAACTCAGAAACACAATGAGTTACAGAGGCGTAATTTAATATGTGGTGTTTTATTTAGAAATGTAGATTTTAAAAAAACTAGCTTTTTGTGTGTTTGAGCTATCGTGTTATCAGTGAAACATTGTTCCGAAAATGGCATGTTTTTCTAATTCTGTTGATCTGAAACTTGGAAATAGATAAAGGTTTTGGGCGTTGTATTTTTTGGACGATTACAATACATCCTCTTTTTTGTATTTTCTCTTAAACAATAAGAACTCACACATACATTTTTAAACACATTTTTGTTAAGCCTTTTTCTGTTCAACTTCTTTCCCACAAAAGATTAAACGAGCTTACGAGTCTTTTCGATTTTGTGGCTTTTACGAAAGTAATAGAAAACGAATTATTCTCTGAGATCGAACGGCAATAAAACTCTCCTCCCTCTACCCCCTTCTTTCGTTACCCGGCACGGTTACGAGGAATGGAGTTGTCGATTGAATTGGTTTTCCACTGATTTGATTTCCAATAAGACCACTTTTTACTCTTTGTTCTCGCCATTATTTCTACGCCATAAAACAAATGCCTCGTTCCTTGTTTTCTAAACAAGAGAATCGGAATTTCTGGTTTAATTCTCGTTAGGTTAATTGGCTTCGGTTGTGCTTGTTGTAATTTTTTTTAAATGTCGCCTTCTGTATGAATGAAAAGGTCATTTTTGTATATCAAATACTCCTTAATTTAAGGTTGAGGCATTAAATTTTTTAATATGAGTGTCTGCAAATTAGAAATTCATGTTTAGATAGAAAATTAGTAATTATTTAATAAAACTTGCATCCATAACGGAATTTTTGTTATTAAAACGTCTTATTCCCTTTGATTTCATCCCATTATTTTCTGATATATATATATATTCTGTAACAATTTTGAGATGACTTCAATATTTCTAATTTTTAAGGACACCTGGAGTTTTACCTAAACGAAGAAGTTAAAGTTTTTATTATAATGTTAACACATTACATTAAAGTTAACTAAAGGACTATGAAGAATCACAGAATGTGCCTTTTGTAATTGAAATCCAATTTAACTATTTTTAGCTATTTTATTATTGTTCAATCTCATATAAGTCTCCTTTCTACAGTTTCGATTCTAACAGATTTAGTTTGAGGTATAACAGCTTACTTTTAGGGAAGTTAAAATTAAAAGGGGTAAATCTTCTTTGTAATTTATTTATCTTCAAAACAGTTTCATTTACTTTTTTTTTCAGAAATCCACTTTAAATTAGAAAAAAAAAAACTTGATATCAGTCCAAGTAATGAAAGCGTTTTCTCAGATCGGACAGCCCCATTTCTTTAACCCTCTGACTCCTAACCCGGCCGTAACCGACCATGAAACTTCTATACGAGTGGGGCGAATTTCGGCTGGTTACTGTTCCGCAAGCGGGGAGAAGGCAGTTGGGCGAGTGGTGATTAAGGGACCCCCTTGGGGTAGAGATAAGAGATGAAAGGCCTTCCATTCACATCTTCCACTTCCCGCAGTGAGGAGAAAAGGGGAAACGGGGTGGACGAGTCTATTTCAGGGCTCTATTAGTAAACAATTCTCCGTATGCAAATGTACTGAGATTTTGAGAACCCTCAGTTGTCGGAGGGTTAAACGCAACTAACCTTGCAGCAGCTGCGCCCTCTATACCAGCATGAATGGTTGCGCGTATTTCCTAGATATTCTATTGAAAAATATAAATTTTTAAGAGGGAATTATTAATATTAGTTTGTAAATTTGTAGGCGTTATTAAGTACAATTATTTTAAACAACTTCTTTTAGAAAAAGAAAGGGTTTTTCATTTTATACGCCAATATAAATTGACCAACGTATTAGTTGAATGACGTGGAAATAAAATAATTGAAATTGTCAATATTTCAACTGAAGTATTTACATTTGTAATATAGAACTGTAAATATAATATAGAAGTAAAAAAAGAATTGAAATTTAGATATAAAAAGCGAGCAGTCTGTTTTAATGTAATTTCATTGTAAAGGTCGCGCGTATCTCTGAAATATAAAAATGAGATTCTCAGAGTCCTGTTCATGCCTGGAATTCCGAACAGTGACTAACGGTTCGTCGAAAGGAGCTAGAAGAACAGTGAAGGTCATGCTTTCTTAGCACACTCTGGTAAAAAGATATAAAACGAAGTTCTTCTCTGGTGTGTCTCTCACACACGCACGCCTGCTGGAAGATTAAAGCAAAAGTATCTTTTGATGCTCGAATTCACACCAGTGCACAATATATGAACTCAAGTACGACATTTTAAGCACTTTATCGTCTCTTCTTCTTAAAGCGTTTCTTCACATATGATAAACAACTACCAAGGATAACTTTTTATTCTTTTTGAACCAACATTTGATATCTTTCAGGCCAATTTATTATTTGTTTTTGGGTTAGTTCCACTTCCAATTTATGATGACCACTCCCATTGATTAAAACAGCCCAGTATAGTCAACTATATGTGGTCCAATCTGAACATATTTTAGACAACAACAAAACAAAAAAAATCCCTAAAATTATCTTTAATAAAATTATTACAATAAATTGTCACCAAGTGAATTTCCCATTTGAGAATGCACATCATAAGGACTATATTAGTTTGTCGTTAGAATATTTAATTGATGATACCTAAATGTAAAAAAATGTAGTCTTACAGCAACCACATAGCTCTTTCTCTTAAAGATCATTCGAGGCTATAGTGGCCTAGTGGTAAGTTCTCTCCTTTGGGCCCCGAGGGTTCCAGGTTCGAAACCCGATTGCATTGAAGATCTGTCATGTATCGGGCTTGTTTGACGTTAAATCATACGTAGGGGAATAAACGTCCTCCCGTTGGTGTGGTGCAGAATTTTTTAGAGTAGGGTGCTCAGATGTCGTCCTCGTCATCCGACCGAGGTTCAAAATTACGAGGTCCGTCCCACTATAGCCTTCGCGTTGCTCCAAAAAGTGGATGATAACATAGTTAAACCAAAATGAGCTTGAAAATTATTCCACATTTCGAACGTTACGACATAAGTTGCCTATTTTACGGCCTAGATATTTAATAAAATTGAAGTAATGATATCGGTTCAATCTGGGGGACAATCCCAATTCGGCAACTCTCCCCTACATTTTAGCGGAATCGTTACAAGCCTTGCCACGGAATTCAATATTCAGAGACAGCAGTGAGTGTGGGGATGAGTCGCTTCCCCGCAGAAGGAGACGATGAATCAGAAAGAGGATTAGTGGGAGCCAAGGGATTGGAGGCAGCAGAAGATGCATTCTTTGGTTTCCCGCAGCTGGGAGAACAGATTTGTTTTCGATGAAACAGTATTTGTGACCTCTAAAACAGAGCGGACAGAATGTTTCCGTTGTTTGAATGCAATGCAGGTAAGTGTAGTGGATACTAAAATTTTCTCCTGATCGTAGGAATAGGATATTTTTTTAAAGAAAATTTGTATAAAATCTCGTTTGCTGTGTGCTAAATGGAAATCACTCGTTTAAGAAGATAAGCTCGACATCACATAAAAACATGTCTCTATGTCACTAAACGAGATCAGTAACAAAGCATACAAGCCTAGCAACATTTTCGTGATTATGTAGTGTTCATATGAAGTTTATGAGCGAATAAAAAGTTAGTTTGTAACTGTACTGGTTGATAAATGCCAAGGAACATTTTTAAGATTTCGAAAAATTTGGACTTTTATAGGAATACGATGGTTCGCAATCAGGTGCTGAGAATCGTGGGGCATAGTATCGTCGAAGATTCGGTCACGACAGCAATTAGGGGCCAGTAGGATGGAACAGAGAAGAGATAATGTTCGTTACAGGAAACGGGCCTTTCCCTTCATACCTTCATCGCTTCAATCTTCGAACACATGACAACTGCTCGTGCGGAGAAAAAGGAGATCCTATGCACTATGCCACAAAATGTCGGTTTACCTATCCTGGCATTTCCACACTCCTACAGTGCCACATAAATTACAGTGGTTGAAAAACATTCTCACGAATAACTTGTCAAGAACCCGACTTCGACTCCTAATGTGCTTCATATGTGATGAGAACAATCTCATGGTAGAGGATAATCATTGAGCACGCATCCGCCCATACTGACACACACTTCCGGCTACTTATGACTCTTCTTTTTGCTTTCCCTCTTCGTTTTTTTGGTAATTTTTTACATTTTGTTTTGTTTTTTAAGTTGCTCTGTCCAGTGTATGTTTCTTTTTCATTATTATTTGTTTTTGTACCTATTCTTTGTTTTTGTCCTTTCTAAAAAAATAAAATTCACCTCCATCTATCCAAACCGGACAGGAGCCAAATACCTCTAAACACGGGGATGCAGGTGGTGTTCTGTAATGTAATGTCTCTGATCACTTTAACTCGAAACGGATAACTCAAACCTTGTGGTTCCTACACAAAAATAGAAGGTTTTTTTTCAGATTTTGTGAGAAATCCGTCTGCAGGTAGTCATTGTATCCGTCCGTCCGTGTAAGTATGTACATGATAACTGACATACTCAATGAGCTAGAAGGATGAAATTTAGAAATATGGTTTTAAAATCAGAATTTATATGCATACCAAATATTATGCCAAATCCATTAACCGTCTGCCGGTCTGTCTATTCAAGTGTATGTGAATGTGATAATTGTAAAATGCAACGAGCTAGATGGATGAAATTTTATGTATTGGGATCGAAGGCGGCAAACTTGATCGAATTTTGGGCCCATTCGTTCAAAAGGAACACACCCAAATGCACACTCTGCTTTCTTCTTTACGTTACAAAGCAAAGAAAGCGACATATTGTGTCATCTTCCGCTACGTGTCAGCTGCGTCATCCCGGCACGTGACTCACTTTCAGTCTGTGGGTAATGTGAATATTCTTGTAAGGAGAAATGAACAGAACGAACCATTTTGTGTCAATATATTGCTTGCTAGCTTGCTAGTTTTCAGTAAAATGTTTTTTAAAACCCACGTCACCTAAAGTATTTAGAATGATGAAAGTATTTAAAATGGTTTAAAGATCTACGGAGAAACTACATTATGTCTAGAGGTTTTAATATGCCCTGATTGTTTAAGTAAACACTAAAAGATTATTAAAAACAATTTAGAAAAACAGAAAAAAATTAAAAACCTATTCACAAAAATTGTGTAAAACAATATAGCTTTAAAATTTAACGGGTAATAGCATGAGAAATACAATTAAAACACATCAGAAAAAAAATTTTGATGCAATAAATCCCAAATAGTAGAATATTAAAATAGAATAAAAGTATGCAAACTGTTACAGACATATTTAAAAAAGATAAAGAGCATGCATATGTGACATATCTAACGTGGCATAAACGTACGATTACAAAATGCAGAGAAAAAACACGAAGCAGCAAATGATAATTTTGAAGCAATAACCCCCCCCCCCCCCAGTAAAAAATAAATCGTTAAAATGATAGCAAGAAGGAAAAGAAGCTGTTAACAAGACTAAAAAACCTCTATAACTAAAAGCCCCTAAAGTTGTTAATCTTGCTGTCCTTATTAAGCAGATAAAGTGTCAGGATTGCAAGACCAGACACGCAAAATAATAAATTCAGGCGAAAGAAAGTACGTCAGAATTTCACGTTTATTTCTCGCCTTTCCTTTTGGTGTACGCTTGAGTTTTCTGCGGGAATTTCAACAGCAACCATATCACTTCCAATGATTGATTGATTCTTATTCCTAGAACAAATCAAATCAATCCTATCATTATCTGATCAATTCCCAGCCTTAAGAAATCATTCCTAGTACTAATCAAATAACTTTCATTCACAAAACTAGAACTTTGACGTTTCATTTCAAGACAAAATTTCACAATAATTTTTTTAGGCGGTTGAACTTCTAACATAATTTAAAATCTTTATTTTCCGTGTTCTTATTTTTCGAGTTCTCGTGGTCAGCACCTTATTCCCGCGAGACTGACTTCCAACATTTCAGTGAACCCCAGATATCCGCCGAAAGGTGGTTGAAGATTCCTCTCACGTGCAATGAAGCGTCGGGCTATTCGGTAAGATTTGGGATCCTGATCCGAAAGAACAGAATCAGCCAGCAAAGAGGAGAGCCGTGTGAAAACATCCACACATGCATGCGGAGGGGGGGGGGGGAGGGGTTATACGTATGTACAGTGTAGCAAGATAAAAAGTATATTCCTTTTTCTCTGATTATAAGATAGAATCTATATATATATAAAAGGCAAATACCATGACTCACTCAATCATCACGAAATCTTCCAAACCACGAGGCATAGAAACTTGAAATTTGGCAAGTGGTTGCATTTTGGGTAGTAGGTGCTCACTAAGAATGAATTTTTCGAAATTTTAATTAATTAAAAATTAAATTTAACTTTTTCACACAATAACTTCGGAGTATATTATCGTACAAAATTCATTTTAACATCATCTTAAAGTTTAAAAAATTAGCTTCTTAGTGACACCAATTTCATTTCCAAGCCACGTTCTGTTCAATATTAATTAATTTTTGAAACTGTTTTCAAACACAATTTCCAACGGCGAAACGGGACGGAGCTACCAAGGTCATAGTTCTATTTACAGCACTGGATGGAAACAGATTTGGAGAAGGGGAGGTACTGTTGATTTACGGTCATAGTTCACACAGGGCGTCTAATGAGTGCTGCTAGGTGGCGCTGCATATTCGGGTTTCACGTCCATATTCGGCGTTAATCATTCCATCGATGAGTGATAGATGAATTGAGTGAGAGATATTTGTAACGCAGTTTTTAAATTTCATCAGCTGTGATTCATCATATAGAATTGTATCTCTGGCATTATAAAATTACGTCTTTTATTTTATAATCTGCTAAATACAAGAAAATATTCGTATTTTTATTCATCTTTCCGGAGTGAAGTGGGTGAAGCCTTAATCATTCCAAATATGCCAGGGAAATTCTGGCATATTTAGAATGATTAAGGCTTATTAGTATGGCATATTAGTATCTGTATTTTTTATTAAGTTAATTGAAAAATTTTTGATTCATGACTGGAGAATAAACAATACTAGGGGGCTCTGCCCCCTGCTCGCTAAAGCTCGCCAACCCCCAGGAGGATTGCGTTGCAATCCTCCCAGGTTTGCTACGCAAACCTTGCTCGCTTCGCTCGCTATAATGAAGACACTGTGTGCCCTAGAAGCTATTCTAAAATCTTCATATATATATATGAATCAGCTTTATTTTGCTTCTGATGCTTTAACTTAAATCGGCACAGAATAAAATTTTTTAGCCTCAAAAAAGATATTTTTCTTCAAATAAAACTTACAAAGTAAAGCTGATTTCCTTTTAATGCATTCACCTTAATAAAGAAGGAATAAAATTTTTTGGCCCTGAAAAGGGTCGTTTTTTATATAGTGAAAGCATCAGGAACCTCCCCCATAAACACAATTAAATATTTCACATTTTGGAGCTATCACAGAAACAGATTCAAAAGATTGTGCTGTACGAAAGCAGGTATATACATATTCAATAAATTCCTATATATAAAATAATATACAACATTGAAACAAATTAAAAATGTAAAGCAAAAAAAATACACTTGACAACCACAGAAAACTTCTGTGAAAACGTTTGTTTCAGCTTGGGAATTCACCCTATTAGCCATTTGTTGATCGCTGCGTGCTCTGGCTCGTCTAAGCCTATCGGCAACATTTTTAGCATTTCTTTCATCCAGGGATTCCCTTGCACGCTGCTATTCAGAAGTTCGCAAAGAGTTCATTATAATTCTTATTATATAAGAGAGAATAAATAAATTGAAAAAGAAAAAAAGTAACGACTTCTCCTGTAATCCGTAAGCGATGATGATGATGATAAAGCTGTTTGAGATGTAGTAGCTCGGTTAGCGACATGAGGTAAACAAACTGATCGTTGCCAACAGGGAGAAAGAAATAAAGGTACTTTTTTTGTGCCACGCATAAGCGTTTTATATAATATAGATTGTCACGCCAGCTTTTCAGATCGTTGCAGTTTCAGAGAAGCTTGAACTTCTTCAAAATGAAAATAAAATACAACTTAACAAGACAAAAGGAAGGTTGGTCATGTGTAAGGACTGTAGGAGGGTATATCAAAGAAAAAGAAGGGAAATAATGTTGTACAATCTTGTACAGATGAAACTAAAACTAAAACTAACTCGTAAAAGCAGGGAGAAAATAATTCGTTAGAAAGTGGGAATAAAGGTGTTTATATTTTTATGCCTGTCGTAAATTTATGCCACTAGCAGAACTTTCCATGGAATATCTGTATGTATACGAGATATGTATTTCATTTTTTTAAAATTGTTGAGATTAAATTTTATGAAATATTGATGTTTCCTTTGTTTTCTTTTTATATACGCATTATACAGATATAATCATCATTGCCACAGATTCTCGCAATTTTTTATGGTAAGCAGTTTAAAATAAGTTAATTAACTTATTATAGAAACTACAAGCTACTCTAAGGATTTTATATCATGTTACTGAAGGAATGAAAACAACTTTAAACTGATATTTCTCCATGGTGTATTTTTGTTCATATACTATTTTTCGAAACCCTACGGCTTTTTTAATAATTGAATGATGGGTGTGAAATTTTGTATGTATGTTTGAAATATAAGTTTTGAAGAACTTGGCATGGAATTAACTCCAAGATATGTAGTAATTTTTTTTAAAAATGTCCAGGTAGAAATTAATGCAATTTTGAGAATTTTTTGTGTGTTTAAGAATAAAAAAAATATTAATAAGTTAAATATCAGCAGTAGAAAGAAATCCATACCAAGCTTTATGTAACATATTATGAGGTACTTGGAAAAATATGCATAGTTAAAAAAAGCCTTAGGGATTTATAGAAGTTAATTTTTTTTAAAAAAATTAAGTTTTACAAATATTTTTTAATAAATTCAAATTTTTTGTGTGGGATAGTCATAGAGTAGTGACTTATATAAATTACAACTGAAATCCAATTAGAAATATTAAAAATAAAAAAATTTTGTTCAGATAGCCCCATGTTGCCTTAAAACGGGTGATCCACTGGTCGCGATGAAGATATATTTGTGAAAGACTAGATTGCATTCGTTGACAAAGACTGAAGCTGTATTAATTCGTTCCGTCTTCAAGTTGTTCTAGAGAGTCTTGAAATGAAAACAAAAACTTTTATTAAAACATTTCCTGTTGGCAAGCCGGGAGGCGAAGATAGATTCCCTTTAATTGGAGATATGGCAGGTCCTCCAGCAATCTCACCTCTTATTTCATAAAGGTTGGAGCAACAAGGATAAAAAAAAGGGTGGAAGAGAACGAAACTGATGAGAGCTTTCCAGCAAAGTTATACGCACTTTGGTCAAAATTTCGAAGTTGAGGGTCGAATATCCCTATCAGCCCTTTACTTCTAAGCGATTGCAGATAGCTTAAAATATGCAATACGAAAGTTTTTTGTAACGATGAGGCGATAATTCGTCTAACTTGGATTATTTTTCTATCTTCACATATAAGGAAGTTAACTCCCCGGGAACACGGGAGAGATGAGCTTCCCCTGGGGTTTTAATACTGGTGGGGGTTGTGTTACCTCCCTCCAGTACGTACCTCCTTCGGGAGGGGTCTGGCCGTGGCCAGGTGATTGGCTACTAGGACTCCAGCCTCAATACTCGAGCTGTCGTAAAGGCAATTGTCATTCAGGACCCCGGATGCTTAGACAGGGCAGGGATAACACGGTTTGCGGTTATGAAGCAATTAATGGTAGGGGAGGCACCGTGAATAGGTTTCCACTTCTTACAAGAACGTATATGAGTAAAACTATAAATCTTTTCATTTTAACTCCTTATGTTTCATCTTTTCCGCAATTACCAACGCTACTTTCGCGTACCTCTAACTGGCACGCGTACCACGGGTTCGGAACTTCGGTTCAAAGGGATTGCAGCTATCGAAAAACTTTCTATCCAAAAGTTTTTCATTATGATAAGGTAATAGATTGCTTATTTTGAAAGTTCTATCTTCAATAGTAAGGGAGTTACGGGGAAGCGGATATTGCAGCCACTTCGGCCCGGATGGTCTATCTTCGAACTCGGATACGATTTCCATTTTCTCTATAATGCATCCTTTGCCGCTTTAAATCAAATTAAAATTACTCTAGTTATCATATTCACAAGGTAACATGCCCAATGCGATACATACAGACACAATTTTAAACGAAGGGTACTTTCAGGAGAAACTGTGCACATATTTTACTTAACCCTTTATTTCCGGACGGTAGTTAATAGACCAATTTAATCACGCTTATATGTTTATAATTTTACTCCTTTTCCAGATAGTATTCCCATGAACACGAGGAATATAGTTGAGATGGAGGTTCAATACCTCGGACCCTAATCCGTCCCCTACAAGTATATAGATGCAGCGAACTTTTGGAAAGTGCCTTAAGATTGTTTTTGCTTCGCGAGTCTTTCTTTTCATATGTAAACACACATTTTCATCGTTTTTATAATTTTCCCATGTTTTTCGTCGATGTTAAAACACTGTACATAACCCTTTTTTCTTCTTCTTTTTTTTTGCTCAATAAAGTTTCAACGCACACTCATCCAAACTGCAAACCGGGGTTTTTTATGTCTGGAGTCAGGTGTGTGTCGTAGTGTAAAGTAAACTTCCGTCAGAAAGCAGTTGATAGTAGATGAAAACAAAAACTAAATTTTTTGATTATTAATCAAATTAATTAAATTATTTTATTTAATTAAAGTTTTTTCATCTTTCCTGGTGTTATTCTGCATTAAAACGAATCTAGTGATGCCTAAATAAAATTGAAAAGTTGCTTGGAGGTTAATTCGGTAAATATAGGGTTAAGTCTTGTCATGAGAAGCATTTCAAAGGTAGTCTCCCTTATAATGATGCAATAGTGTATTCCTATATGGGAATACAAAGAAAAAGCTTCATAAAAAATTCAAAGAAAAATACCATTGCACACCAACTATATTGAACAATCTATTTATTTACTGAAACAAATCAAATGCCTCTCGAACTTACATGTAGTAATATCAAACACAAATATACAAGCAAGAAACCTCTGTTTAAATTGAAGCACAGCAGTGAACGAATTAAACATCCCAGGAAAGCGACGAGAATGGGAGAATACAACTGTCCAATCCAAAAGCAAATCCCCGCACGGACTACTTTGCGAATGGGAACAGTTAAAAGAGCCCAGGGGTCGACATGTTGCAATAGCGGGGATACACTGTCTTCATACGCCTCCATTTCTTCCAGCGCAAGTAGCCATTTCTGTTCATACTTCGAGAATAATTTAATAGCGAAGAAAAAAATTAATAAGTAACCAGACAGTAATACAATCGTCAATATGAGAATTGAGTCCCACAGAGGAAATGGTTCAAACCATAGTATGCAAAAAATACTCAAATGTAGGATTATGTACATGTCAACTAAAAAAACTAAATCGGCAAAGAGTTGAATGTCTTCTGGGCTCGATATAAACTGACTCATATGCGCACATCTGGGAATCCGCTCTTTATGAGTCACATCAGCACTAAGCTGAGCACGAGATCTGTAATCATGAACGCTGGAAAAAGAAAAATGAGTTTCAATACTTTTTTTCAGCAAAGACAATAATTAAACAAATTGATTATTTTTGGAAATAGTTTTATGAACACATACGAAGACCAATAGACCACTATTTAGAGACATAAGACTACGTCAAAATTTGCACAATCTAAAACTTTTCACTTTTTTCTCCGTTATCTATGCCTTTTCTAGTTAAATATTTTAAAATTTATACTTAAAAAAGACTTAAGCATCGATATAATAATACATAATATTTTTACAAAAATTAACAACTTTGCACTGCTCGGTGGATAATATACGTATATATAACCATTTATTTGCATATTTTCAATTAATTTACAATAATTTAATAATTATCCAATTACTAACTAAATTTTTTACCTAAAAAATGAAAAGCTTTTAAATAAAAAAATTCTAACTAAGCAATTCTTTTTTGAAAAATTAATTATAGTTCATAAATTAATCGAAAATCAAATCTACGTCGTCATTTCATTTCGTTTCATTCATCATAGTCTTCTATTAGACTTACACAACTTTTGCTGACAAATAAAAATATATAAAAAAACGCGGTGGCTAGAATAATGAAGGATATTTAATCGGTAACGGGTAATTCTAGCAAATGTTTAGCTTTATACTTTTTTTTTATCTAACCGAATTTTAAGATTTTTGCCTCCCTTACATATTTCCCTGAAACAAAAGTGAAAGATCCAGTAGAAAATATTTGTCGCGAAATTATTCACATATTTTCAAGAAACTTCTCGAATTTCCAGTATTCTTGACCATTATACCTGCCACATTAATATTTAGATGGATCAAAATTTCGTTATCACCTCACTTCGTTTCATCCATCGCAGTCCTCTAACACAGTGGATAGCAAAGAACTTTCTTATTATGAACTCTTATTCCTAAGACCATTGGAATAAAGTGACCTCGAAATACGGGAAGACCCGAGATCCTCTTTCAAATATAAGGAAATTCACCTCCCCCCACAAAACCCACAATGACAGCTGGCACTGTCAGAATTCTAACAGAAGTTCCTTTTCCCCTTACTTTCCCCACACTTTACGAAAGGAGGTGTGAATTTCGCAGTGATATTCATATGTTTCGGACGGTTTCCGTCTCTTGCTGGAAGGGACATTTGGGGCGTTCCCTTATCGATAGAAATAAGTGCCTTCTCTCAAGGCTTATATGGCTCTCACGTCCTTTATTTGGTATCAACTCCTACTTTTTTCAAGGACTCTTCAATTTTGATCAATTTTCGGTCTGGTTTGCAATTAAACGAGGCGTTAATATAATTAATCTAACTCTTTATAAAAAAGAGAGTTTGAAATCTAAAAATTGATGCACAATCTTAAAGTGGAGCCAAATGCAAACAATGAGGTACAGCTGTCAAGATCTTTCTTTGGGGACTCTCCTCCAAACGGTAGAGGTCAAACAGATGAAAGAATGTGTACGAACATTTAGATTTTCACCAAAGGAGATAAGATTAGAATTATTATATCAGATATTTTTAAAGGAATTAAATAAAAACCTGTTCTCATCTGTGTTTGTCGTAGAATCTTGCATGCTCCCAAAATTGGCGAATTCCTGTTCAGACAATTAATCAGACATGTCGTCCCAAATTATCCAATGAAATTAAGGCTTCTTGAGACTAGAAGAAAAAAAAAACAGATCCAGTTAATGTACCGTTCACAACCGACTACAGCAAGCCTCTGAGACCGCCAGACAATAAGGTATGAGAAAGCACGGAAAGCCAGGTTGGTCACTGCGTGCGCAAACATCGGTCGCTGTGACGTTATCAAAATTCTTCGTGATTTTCGCCAGCTTAGCAACTCGACTGTGACTAAACCGTAATTCCAAATTCTAAAATTCTTTTTGCAATCTTCAATTTCTACCTTTCTCTGTTAAAAAAACTAAAATCAAGTTTGTTGCGGAGCTCTAAGCGTTTAACTTCACCCCGAAAAGCGTCATAATATTTTCCTTTCCCGACACGTCATTAGACCACCAAGAGAGACGCAAGTCTACGTCGAAAAATAGTGGGGATATCGTAACAGAAAACTCTCAACTTCTCGATTATTTCCCAAAATTGGCGAAATTATCCAATGAAATTCTGGCTTCTTGAGACTAGAAAAAAAAACCCGACCTTGCTTCAAGAAAAGATATAAGAATTAAGTTCATAATCTAGACAAACGATTAGTTATATAAAAACAATCAAATGAATTTGCATGCTAAACATAAAAACATATTTCATTGTAATTTCTCCCACTTTTTCAAGTGTTTGATAACAAAATCTTCAAAAAAGTAATCAGTTTAAAAATGAGACAATAAAAAACTACTATATAAGAAAGAAAAATAATTCTTCAGTGTTTCGCAGATTATCCTTCTCACTTTCTTGTAGATATGAAGTACACAACGGAAAAGTTTTGTTTTCGTCAAAATATTGGACTTCGAAATTTTGATGAATGCGCAAAAATTTTTGAAAAAATATCTTTGCGTCTGTGAGTGCGTTTGTGAATACAATAACGAAAAGACGGCACAGGCCAGACAGATAAAACTTGCTATGCAGATCAAAATTTGAAAAACTTTGAGTCCATCCCCGTGTATGTCGACACGATAACTCAGATACCAAACCTTCTAGATGAATGAAATTCGTCATTTAATCTCCAAAATTGTAGAAATGTGACATTTATGGTCAAATCCATCACTATGCCTATGCATGTGTATGGAAACGCCGTAAATCAGAAATACCACGAGCTAGACGGATGGAATTCACCATGTTATTCTTTTGTAAATCCAGTTTTTATGTATGAAATTTTGAACCAAATCGGTGAAAAGGAAGAGGTGATATTACTACTTGTATTCTTGATATCCTTCGCTATATGAGAAAAATGAACACCAAACGCACCATATTTTGAGAAGGATGAGTACATTTCTCGGACAAAAACCAGGCAAGCTTTACGATAAATCGCCAAATGTTAGCGTTCCTCTAACGGAAACATTTGGTGGTATGTGCCAAATTCTTTCTATAGATCGACAGTTGTGATCAATCATTCGTTGGCTATCACTCACCAGAATTGAGCGGTTTTTCCCGGGTTCCGCTAATTGAAATTAATGATGGATCTGTCCCTAGAAAAAAGAACGAAAGAAAAAGAACGAAATTCTGAATACAAAAGAAGCCATATTGAGGAATAACCGTTAGTGGGGCCATAGATAAAAACCTGCCAAATCTGTTCTAAAACTTGCCCAAATCTTAGCGATGACTCTCATCAGCAATTTTAGCGCCAAATAACGGTATAGCGGTAACTATTTACCTTCCGGCCTGTTGATGGCCTTACTCCCGCTTGGGTAGGCTGGTCCGGGCGGGTTGTAAATAAATAAATATAGCGCTATAATTGAAGCTTATTGACGGTTCGGGCCTCGTTAACGAAAATACATCCATGCAAGTATACGAGAAAATCGGGTTTTTAAGAACCAAATTTTTATTATTTTGCAGTTTATGAAACTGAGAAATAGCATGGATAAATTTTGATGCACCTCAATCTTAAATTTATCTTTTCATTTTCATCATGTTCTTGTATCTATGCTATCCTACAATGCACGATTTTCTTTACTAACCCTCTGTGCGCCTGAGTCGTCTTTTTTCCCTATCTACATTTTCAGCTACAAAAAAAATAATTTACTTCAATTTGCATATTTTCTTAAAAGCATGTTTTTAAAAAGCTTTCCAAGTTTCACATATTTACTTAATGTCAAAAATAGCTATTTGTTTATCTAAAAAGTAATTTTATAGAGCTGAAAGTTATTGGATGAAATCAATGTGCCGCTTGGAGGGCTAACCCGAAACCTGAATACTAGACGCGTTATATTGTTGTATACATTGTATATATATGTGTTAGAGGGACCCGATATAGGAAACTGCCAAATCTTTGAGACAGCTCGCCAAATTTAAGCGATAAGTCTCATCAACAATCTTCACGGTGAATATTGGAGCTGATAAAATAGCGACAGCATTCAAGCTTGGCGACGAATGAGCCTCCCTAAAGGAAGAGTACCCGCGGAATTATATGCGAAAGTCAGGAGAGGACACCCGATATTTTATTTGGCAGCATGTCAAATTGAGATATAGTATGAGAACATATAGAGCACAAAAATTATAGGTTCTTTCTTTCCCGCTTAATCATTTAAACCTGTTATTAACTCTCTCAAACATTTTACAAAAGCGTGTGATTTGAAGTGGCGTAGCGAGGATAAATGGTGCCCGAGTTCTAATAGGATTTTTCGCCCCCCCCCCCCCCAATTCTCAGTCATCATCAGTGACTTAGTTTGTGTAGACCAGTGCCCGGGTCGTGGTATCTTTTCGCCCTCTCATCGTATTTAAAAAGTGACCTAAACGCATTCACGTTTAATCACCATGGCCAGTGGCGTAGCGAGAGTAAATGGCGTCTGGAAAATAATAAGATTTCTTTTATCCCAGCCGTTATCCGTGGCACAAAAAGCGTAAATGGCACCAGGTATTACTTTTACGCTCCTCAATCACACTTTGCTTTAAAAATGGCATAATTGCAGTAATGTTCTTCCTTCATAACACCCCCTAAAACTCTTTTCAGGGGTATCTATAAGCTGCAACGTCCAGATTTCTGAGTTTACCGCTAGAGCCGTCGCACTACACCCGAGTCAGCTATGCAAGGAAATTAAATTCTATTAGGAACTGGTTCTTTGCTCCTTTAAAAGAAGAGAAGAGAGGACTTTGGCGCCAACGATCGTGCTCTGACTGGAGGCCGCTGTGATGTCGGCGAGGGTTATAAAAACTGAATCGGCTGCTATACGGAAAATTCAGTTTCTTTTGTACATAATTAATGTACCTAGCTGTAGATAATGGTAAAATTACTTCTAATTAAATTATTTTCAATGAAACGAATGCCTGTTTCCTACAACGCCTTTTTCCTTGGTCGCTATGTCCCTGGTGATTTGAAAAGTGATTATTTTACAGCTTTTGTGAGAAAATTGTGGTAAATTTCACTATGAAATTCACATTACAAAATATATGTTGAAAATATTTAATTAATAAGCACCAGAGAGACCTGAATTCTTTAAAACGTATTATTGGTAAATTTGATCAAATTTTTCAAAAACACTTTTATTAGTCTATTTTTAAATGAACTCTAGAACTTGGTACGCACTTTTAAATAAGCGCCAAGTCGCCAAAGCAAATGAAAGTATTACTTGAATTAACTTTGGCGACTTGTCGGCAATGAAGTGCAGCCGTAAAGGTCTTGCTTTGGCGACTTGGTGGCGTTTAAAGTATGTATACCAACTTCTAGATTTCAACCTATTTTCTACCTTTCACTCCCTAAACCATCATCCACTATTACAAATCTTATAGAATCTTGGAATTTTTTTTCTCATATTGACTACCAGAAGGCGCAACGAGTACCGAGTAGAAATTTAAAGAAACTAAACGATTAGCTGATAATTAACTTCCGAAAACGATTAACTGATAATTAACTTCTAAACTAGTAAATTGTCACCAAAAATACGTACATGCATTAAATTTTAGAAGAATGGACGGATACATCCAAGCAATTTTGTAATGAAACGAATAATATATACATATCTGAAATTTAAATTTAAATAAAGTAATTCAAAGCTATTTGAAGCGTTGAAACAGCAATTTATCTGAAACGTCTAACTGAAAACTATGTTGCCATGCTTATAAAATATTTTTTTATCTTTAGCATTGCTATTCCTACTGAATGGAAATTTTACGGATATTATTTTTAGATACAAAAAAATTAAAAAGATTTAAATTTTATTTATATAATTAATTAAAATTTGTGTCGTTAATTAAAACTGTTAATAACTTAAGAGAAAATAATTTTTCGGCGGTTTTTAAGAATCGCTTGATATAATCTCAAATAACCACGCGATTTAAAAATTGTTTAGTGCACCTAGGTTATTTATTTATTATAAATATTCATGAGCCAAATATTGAATATACAAAGTCGAAATATGAAAGTTCTTTTAAATTTTAATGATTTTGGCTGAAATATAATCTTTGTTGTTTAAGCTCGGTGCACACATCCAAATTTTGTTGGACAACTAATTAGCGATAAAATGCCAAGGAAAGAAATTCGCCGTTTGAAATGCATTGATAAAAGTTGATTAGTGCGCGCATTACCTCCTGCGAAGCAACTTGTCGGACAAACTATTAGTTAAGGTTTTGCTTAGCTCTTTCAATATAGGTCGAAACGAAATCGGAGCAGAGCCGAACGCGTTTTCTGTGCGTGTAGAGCAACCGGCCTCCTCAATAAGGGCTGTCGTAGCAATTCAATCCAATCGGAAGAGTGGCATTGATAGCAGCAGCTAGGGAGTGCACACAATACTCCAACATAGCAGTTTTGATGGCGGCCAAGTAATTAGCGACAAAAAACCCAAAAAACAAATCGAAATATCCATCGATACGAATCGATAGAAAGCAAAGCAAAAAAATAAATTAAAGGAGATTCGAACTTCTAAAAGTCCAAACATCGTAACATGATAATCTTTTAGGCTTCATGCATTATCTTTATTCATATTATTTTTAAAAGTTTGCTTTTATTATATAACAACGATAAAGAGCACAAAAAATTCGACGGAAGGCTGTCTCTGCGAAACGGCCGCTGGGATTGAGTGGCGTAAACTTACTTACCTTACTCAACTGTGATTTTCTGTGACTAAAGTAACTCTTTGTGAGTCTGAGATGATGTGACTGAAGCAACTCTTTGTGACTCTTGATTATGTGACTGGAGTAGTTCTTTGTGACTCTCAATATATGTAACTGATTCGTGTGTGATTTTGGTTGGTTTTATTAAACCTGAAAAAATATTCAGGTTACACTCAGCTTCAACAAATCTCTTCACTGACTAACTTCGGCAGTTTCTAGAAATTTGTACGAAACTAAATTTGGAAAATCCAGTTAATATACCGCTCACAACCGACTACAGCAAGCGACTGAGTAAGCCAGACAGTTAGGTATGAGAAAGCGCGGGAAGCTAGGTTGGTTACTGCGTGCGCGAGCATCGGTCACTATGACGTCATCAAAATTTTTCGTGATTTTCGCCAACTTAGAAATTCGACTGTGACAAAACTGTAATTCCAAATTCAAGAATTCTTTTTGCAATCTTCAATGTCCACATTTCTCTCTTAAATGAAAATAAAACCAACTCTTTATGTTATTTGTTGTGGATCTATAAGCGTTTAACTTTACCCCGAAAAGCGTCATAATTTCTTCCTTTCCCGACACGCCATTAGACCACTATGTGAGAGAAACGTAAGTGTACGTCAAAAAATAGTGGGGATATCGTAGCACAAAAATCTCGCCTTCGCGATTATTTCCGTGTAGTGCAGTACGTGTTTTCTGCATTTCCGATTTCAGAGACATTTGGTATAATCCGGGTTTCGGTTAACAGGTGTTTTACTGTATTTTGGTAGATGGTCAGTTCAGTATACAACTAGTTGTTTTGTGAACTATAGACTTCACGTCTAAAAAAAAAGATTTAGCCAATTTTGTCATTCATTGCGAAGACGGCATTGTTTTTTTGTTTTTTAGAAAGCGATTGTTTACACAATTGTTTTCTCTGCTTTTATCTCTATTAATAATACAATTAAATGTCTGCTTTTATCACTATTAAGAAAATTACAAATAAACATCTCGGCATAACCAAAGCAACTCAAATGTTTTAATGGTGCCAAATTCACCATAGACTCGTCAAACACTGAAACAATTAAAACAGCCACCAACTTGAAAATTTAAAAAAAAAAAATGAAAATCCTTACGCATTCGTCCTTTCAAATGACTTGAAGGAACATTCGCGCCAAGTTCGAGAAAAATCCTACAAGGTATTTGATCGTGACTGCGCAACAAACAAATTTACAGACAAACAGACGAAATTCGCTCTGTAAAATATGAGTGGACAGTGAGAAAAATTACATTTCATCAGCATGTAAGGACAGATGTCTGCTTGAAAACGCGAAACAAAGTGCCTGCTAAGAGGACGTTTGGGAGAAGATAATAATGAAATGATTTTTTATTATGACATACAAGGTAAAATAAAGTTTTTAAGGGCAAAGAGTATGTGTGGAGGTGTTTTTGCAATAAAATTTTAAAGCAGTTAGAAAGAATTTTAACTAATTCGCCTTTGTCACTCAACCAGTTGAGCTGAACCGGAAGTCACGAGGCTAAAGTACTTAAATTTGCTACATAATACATTTACATAAATACATAATACATTTAACCTTCCTTTTCTCGTCTTTCACGTGGGTATAAAATAGGCGCGATTTCTTATGTAGTCAATTTAATACTCCACAACCTGCACAATTACAAAAAACTGAGGCATGTTTGATTCGCTATTTGTAGGAAGGTCGAGTTGAAATTTCGCACAGATTATTTTTGTCACAATATATTATGACGCAAATTTTTTATCTTTATTTTTTATTTTCTCATAAACGATGTATATTCATAAAAAGAAAGGTACTATAATTGTCAAAAAGTTGAAACTCGACATTTTGATCTATCTCCATGTTTCAGTCATCCCTAAGCTCTAAAACATTTTCAGTTTCATATCTCCCTGTCTCTTTTCTGTCTGTCTGTCTATGTGTATGACCGTGATAAAACAAAATCAGAATGAGAAAGTTTGCAATAATTCCAAAATGTTGGACATCAGGAAGGGAATGAAAAATCGTTGACTAAATTTCTTCTTTACAAATTTGAAACAAAATCAGGTAAAATAAAGTGTGTTGTAATTACGATATCTGACTGCCTTTGAAAGACGCTTTTGGATCGAAATTCATAAATCTCTTTCATGGTTTTACTTTAAAACCTATTTATCTAACTTTCTAAGGCTGGGTTTATTTTATTTCCACGATAAATAGAGATGGAGATATAGAATCTTTTATAAAACACGGTAGCTGAAAACGAAACCGGAGGTTAGATATTTCCCATCGTTTTAGCAATTACACACTCTGAAGTAAAAATTAATTTGCTTTTTACTTATTTTAATTAATTATATACTCTATCTGCAAACCATATCAATTTGAGTAAGTTTTTGTGTTTCGACATGCTATCGTGGACGTTTTCACCAAAATGCAAATTTGTGGAGTTACAAACTTAAAGTTTTGGACATGGATAGCTGCATTACCGTTTAATGATCGATTTTATGGTCTTATAAGGGTATTTTAAGATCTGGGAATTGTCCCTGGCCATTATATACACTGAACTAATATCTTAACCTCGATAACCATAGAATCGAATCATCACATTTAAGAGACAGACTTTGGCAGCGACAAAATCACCAGGAAAAAAATGACGTTAGGCTGTCTTTTTCAAACAGCCGCTGATGTTAAAGCCATAGGATTACTTTACCCGCGTGACTGTTTTGTTTCTCGAAAATTCTCGGATTCTCTTTGTTACTCTCAATTCTCTTTTGTTTCTCTGAAATATTACCGTATTAAAAATTCGCGAAATAAAATGATACTAATGATACATTAAAAATTGTTTTATTTCTTAATAAATATATTACAATGTCATTCTTTTGTTTCGAATTCTTCAATCGTGCCTCGATATGTTATAATTCCGTGTAGGATCTGTCGATGCTATGAAAAGTAACATACATAATTTAATATTTTTTTGTAATTTTTGTTGTTACCCTTTATGTCTAAAATAAGACATTAGTTATGTTTTCAACATATGTAGTTTCCGAGATATAGAGGCTCGCGTCACCAATTGATGCGTATTTGCCAACTTGACGACTCAGTAGTAGCTGAACTAACAATTCTAATTTAAATTTTCTTGTAACTTCTGTTGTTACCTTTTATCTCTAAATTAAGACATTAGTTATGTTTTTAACAATATATAGTTACCGAGAAAGAGAGGATCTCCCATACAGCCATTTTTGTGGCGTTTTTGCGTGCGAATCAAATTCCTTTTTGTGACAAAAATGGGATTAACGTAATCCTACGTTAAAAAATGACGGGCTCTCAAGAATGAAAAAATGTGATAAACTTCTGAATAAAGAAGGTATATCCTACAAATGTGGCAAATTTTAAAAGAAGTAAAATGAATATATTTTTATAAGAAGCAAATTAAAGCTTTAAATGCGTTTTCCGAAAATGTTGTATTTTGTCAAAAGTTACTTATACAAAACATGATATTTCAATATATTAAAGTAATGATGTAGGGATATAGTTCTGAAACCAATAGCTTTTCATGTAGAGATCCTTAATGTTGTTTATGCCTATGCATTTTGAGAAATTTTGAATAAGAAACACTCGACTTGCCATAACTTTCCTGTAAATGTAAATATTTCATAGATCCTAGTTAATTTCCTTCACTATTGCTGTAAGTGTGCTGTGTAGAGAAAAACTTTGAATACACTGATTAGAACGTCTGCTAGAGAGTTTTGCTTTTCTCTCTAATTCTCACCATTTTTTTACCTAAATGATCCCATTTTATTGAATCTCAAGAGACAAAGTATTTCCTGACCGATATCATTCATTTTCTTTAATCTCATTGACTAGGATAGGCAGAAATCGCTCATTAAATCGCTTTTTGTAAAATTCGTTCCGGAAGTAGTAGGATAACTAAAAGCACTCGTTTGTGTTAACAATGCTTCAAAGAACTGGAGTTTTAGGATACTCATATTACGGAAAGCTTGCCGAAATGGTACCTTGAACCTATTTGAAAATTTTTAACTTAAACATTTCTGTTTTATAATGATACAGAGGTAATTTTGATAAAAGAAAAAGGAGTAAATCTTCTTGGGAATATATTTATATTCAAAACAGTTTCATTCACGTTTTTTCAGAAATCCACATTAAAGTAGAAAATAAATAAAATAAAAAAGACTTGGACATCAGTCCAAGCGGTTTTCAGATCGGTCCGCCCCATTTCTTTAACCCTCTGACTCCTAAGCCGGCCGTGACCGGCCATGCAACTTCTATACCAGTGGGTCGTATTTCGGCCGGTTACTGTTCCGAAAGCGGCGAGAAGGCAGTTGGGCGAGTCGTGATTAAGGGACCCCCTTGGAGTAGAGATAAGAGGTGAAAGGCCTTCCATTCACATCTTCCACTACCCGGAGTGAGGCGAATATGGGAAACGGGGTGGACGAGTCTATTTTAGCTCTCTATTAGTAAAGAAACCTCCGTATACAAATGTACTGAGATTTTGAGAATCCTCAGTGGTCAGAGGGTTAAACACAACTAACCTTGCAGCAGGTGCGCCCTCTATACCGGAATGAATGGATGAGCGTATTTCCTAGATACGCTATTTAAAAATGTCAATTTTTAAGAGGGGAATTATTAATATTATTTTGTAAATGGATTGGGGTTATTAAGTACAATTATTTTAAACAATTTTGTTTAAATGAGAAAGGATTGGTCATTTTATATACAAATATAAAATGACCAACGCATTAGCTGAATGACGTGAAAATAAAATAATTGAGAATGAAATTATTTCAACTGAAATGTTTACATTTGTAACACAGAAATGCTAAGACAATATGGAAGTAAAAAAATCAATTGAAATTTAGATATAAAAAGAGAGCAGTCAGTCTTATAGTCATTTCATTGTGAAGGTCGCGCGTATATCTGAAATACAAATAGCAGATTCGCAAAGTTCTATTAACGCCTGGAATTCCTAACAATGACTAACAGTTCGTCGAAAGCAGCTAGAAGAACAGTGAAGGTTATGCTTTCTTAGCACACTCTGGTAAAAAGATATGAAAAGGAAATCTTGTGTGGTTAGTCTCTCACACATGCACGCCTACTGGGAGGTGAAATCAAAATTATCATTTTATTCTCGAATACACACCAGTGTACAGTGTATGAACTCAAGTACGACATTTATGCACTTTGTCGTTACTTCTTCTTTCTGCTTTTCATCACATAAGATTAAAAAAACTACCGAAGCTTAGTTTTTATTCTTTTTGATCCAATAATTGTTATCTTTATTGCCAATTTATCGTTTGTTTTGTGGTTAGTCCCACTTCCAATTTATGAAGACCACTCCCATTGATTAAAACAGTCCAATATAGTCAACTATCTGTGGTCCAATCTGAACATATCTTAGACAACAACAAGACAAAAAAATCCTTTAAAACTATCTTCAAAAAATTATTACAATAAATTGTGACGAATTGAGATTCCTGTCTGAGGATATAAAAGCAGATTTTGCTATGTACTTTGAAGCATCATAAGGACTATTAGTTTGTCGTTAAAATATTTAATTGATGATACCTAAATGTAAACAACTGTACTCTTACCGCAGCCACATAGCTCTTTCTCTTAGAAAGCATTCGAGGCCGATGTGGCCTATTGGTTAGATCTAGCCTTTGTGATGTAAGGGTTCCAGGTTCGAAACCCGATTCCAATGAATTTCCGTTGGACTTGTTGCATGTTACATCATACGTAGGGAACCAAACGTTCTCCCCTGGTGCTGAGCGGAAGTTTGAAGAGGGGGTTCTCAGGTGCCGTAATAGCCCTCGTGTTGTTTCAACAATTGGATTTTTATATAGCTAAACCAAAATAAACTGAAACTCATTCCACAATTCACATTTAGATCGTTGCGATATAAGTTGCCTATTTTACGTTCTAGATATTTAATAAAATTGTAGTAATGATATCGGTCCAATCTAGGGGACAATCCCAATTCGGCAACTCTCCCCTGCATTTTATCGGATTCGTTACTAGCCTTGCCATGGAATTCAATATTCGAAGACAGCAGTGAGTGTGGGGATGAGTCGCTTCCCCGAAAAAGGAGACGATGAATCAGAAAGAGGATTAGTGGGAGCCAAGGGATTGGAGGCAGCAGAAGATGATTTCTTTGGTTTCCTGCAGCAGGGAGAACAGATTTCCTTCCGATGAAACAGTAACGGCCGCTGGGGTTGAGTGGCGCAGATTTACTTACCTCACTCAACTGTGACTTTCTGTGACTAAAGTAGCTCTATGTGACTTTTAAGTCTATAGTCTATATTGAATATTATTCTAGTGTGATTATATCTATATGAATTTCTTCACGATTTTCACCAAATTAAAACTCGACTGTAACTAAACCGTAATTACAAATACTAAAATTCTTTTTGCAATCTTCATTGTGTACCATTCTCTGTTAAATGCAACTAAAACCGACTTTCTACGTTATTTCGTTGCGGAGCTATAAACGTTTAAAAATATCACGAAAAGCGTCGTAATTTTTCCCTTTCCCGACACACCATTAGACCACTATGGAGAAACGTAAGTCTACATCAAGAACACCGACACGGTCCTAAATGCAAGACGGAAAGCAACATTACTCTTATACACAACGGATCTTTCGTGGAATCGAGTCGCAAACCCGCAACGATCTTGCCTCGAAACTGAGATTCTACCACGAAGCCACTACACAATTGGCGAATTAAGAAAAATAAAATTTAATCGTAAATTGTGTCGTTCTTATCTACGACTTGGGTTATCGGCTTTCAACTTCTAAGGGGTGGCAGCTATCAAAAACTTTTCGTACAAAAGTTGTTCAGTAGGATGAGGCAATTACTATCTTAACCCATATTTTACCACATTCAGAAAAAATTAATATTCTTCCAAAAAAATTCTATCATAGACTAATGAGACATCAAGCAAAAGTATAGAGTTAAAAAACTTAAGAAAACTTTATCGGTTGTCTTTTTGCAAGCTGTCCTATATATAGGACGATGGTACAATCCACTGCTACATGCTTTGCAGTCAAGCATCTTGGTTTACGTGAAATGGTAGTAAACATTCAAAGCAAAGTCCTAAATTACATTTTTGGCAAATAGTTAAGGGTTTTCTTGTGCAGTTTTTAAGCTCTCATTGGCGTTGTTTTCCATTTACTAGAAAGGATTCACTTTGGAATTTGAAGTAATCTGGATTTTTTTTTCAAATGCCCAAACTCATTCTTGCAACATTGCGAGGTACACACAATCCCAGGTAAGCTATTGTAAAATGTCGAAGAAATTCGAGGAGTTCTACAACTTATTCTGGAGGAAAAGTTTCTTATGTTTCTAAAACAGTGCAACCAGTGATGTCTCAAATGCAATTTTTAATGCATTTTTTGTATAATGGCCAATACCACTTTTTTCTTGCATGGATGAAAAATATGCTTTTATGAGATTGTCCAACAAATCTACACCATTTTTGTAGAAATTATACGAAACAATACACAATAATATGTCTACTTTCTGCTTTCCACCCTTCATTCATCTTTCTACTTTTTAAAGCCTCCTTTGTCGTCAAAATTGGTGATCAATGAGACAACTCTGTTGTCGAACAGCTGCAATTTTATTAAGGGGCATTTTGTAATTCTATTTTCCTTAACCGTTCCCGTAGCAAAGAAACGCTTGATTCTGAGAGACCAAAAAGATCACATGACGTAAAAATATTAACCTTATAAATTTCGTGGTTTGCAGGAGTTTCAACAAAAGACAGCCAATTTTCAACTACTGGTTGGACTAATGATTTCTTTTCTTTCTTTTCATAGTCATGCCACATCTGTTTTCATAATTGCTTTACTGCCTGATATGGCATATTACGAGAGGGATATACATCGAAAGATGAGAGTATCCTTAGATTGTATCCAAATTTTACGGGTTTTCCTTTCATGTACAGTTTGCATCCATGTTTTCCAAAATAGCGGACTATTCTTTCATCATTACTTAAATGTTCAGAAAACATACCAAATTGTTAAAAAAACTTTATTCAACAATTTCTAATTTTGACGTACTTTCTAATAGCGATCTGAATCAATAGCAGTATTGTCATTGATGTGTAAATAACTCTTCATATCTAAGTATCGCTTTCTTGACATTGTTTGACTAACAAGCGTTGTTCCAGTATCAGAATCATTTCACCAGTACATTTTTTCTTTGGGTAAAATGTAACATCCGCTATAAAAAATAATTCCCAAAACTTGTTAAAGTTCATCGAATTTTAGACAAAAATCGTGAATATTTTTCTGTCAAGCATGCTTGTTACCTTCTACCATAGCTGGACAATCACATTTTCAGCCATCATCTCGAGAAGTTTCAAGGTGATTTTCCTGAAATCATATCCGTAAAATAATTAGGAGCTGATGAAACTTTTGGTGCACAATTAGTCCATGTAGGTGTTGAAACATATTCAGCATCATCTTTTTTCCTTTAGAATTACAATTTTCCATCTGCTTCTTGAATTTTTTCGTCAAAAGCAACATGACCATGTTCAATCCTGCTGCAGGCATCATCAACTTTTTAATCATCAGTGACAATTTCTGGAACATGTGATGATATCATAATTTAAAAATCACTATCATCATATTCATCGGCCAATGGCATTAAATACTCAAAAGCTTCTTCAGCTAAAAATCTCTGACTCATTTCCAATACTGTTCTGGAAAGAGCGGATGTGAAATCAGATCACACCTCGAACAATAGTATTCTTTTCCCTACAAAAGATAGCGTCAGCACGTGACCAAAACTCTCGACCAAAGAAACAGAACAAATATATTACACAAGCCACACCTACAGGTTCATGTTCCATGCAAACTAGATGCTATTGAGTTTTGCAATAAATAAAACATAGATATTCTAATCCTTTTTCCCGAAATTTCAAACACCTTTGTATGGGTGTGCATAGTAGGGGATTTTACTATCGTCCTACATATAGGACGGCACCTAAAACCTCTGTAAAACCAGTTTGAATATAGCTTTTTGTTTGCAAATTTTACTCTGAAATAACATATAAGACATGCCATGAGTAAATGTGAAAAAAGAAATTGTATTTTTTTCTCATAATTGTTTAAAAGAAAAATATAATTCTTATCAAATAAAGTAGCAAAAATTAGCCTAATTCAAAATTCTTAAAAAAATTAAAAATAATCAAAATTGAACTTAAAAAGATAATAAATAGCACTTATGAATCTTAAAATATATTTTAGAAGCGGAATATAAATTAAAAATGCGATATTGGCTATGAAAATTCGACAAATCTGATCTGTCCTATATATAGGACGATGGTAAAATACGGGTTAAGTTGAATATTTTTTCTACTTTCAATACATGAAGATCTATAGGGAAATAAAAATTTTATCCCCCTCCCCACACCACCATTTGGATGCATAAAAACCAATCCCACTATAGGCGCCTGTGGGAATGTCTTTTACCACGCCAAGTTGATCATTGTGCCCGTTAGGATTTCCGTGTTTACTTTGATTGGCGCGAAACTGAGTTTTTATTTCATCGTGTTTTGAAAACCTTCCATCTTTATTTACAATTAACAACTAATAACAAATTATTTTCAACTTTAAGACACTCAAGAAGGAATTCATTCTACTTTAAGTCACACACATACACACAAAAAAACTACAAAGTAGAAATGTTTACATCCTTATAACAGATTGCATCTCTCGGTCGTCGTCGAAATAGAAAAACATTACAAAGCATTTCTCAAAAAAAAAAAAAAGCGAAACATCGCCAAATATTGGCATCGAAAACACTCGCCATAGGCGTCTATAGTGGGATTGGTTTTTATGCCATTTGGATGGTAGGATGGACGAGTTTGTATTGGATGAACCATCTACAAATCTTCCCCTTCTCCACAGCATAGTCGTCGCCAATTCAATATCGAAGAAGAATCGCAGAAATTTCCGGTACAGCCATTGCAATAGGAAATATTCTGCATTTTTATTTTCATCAATTATTTGGTAGTAACAATTTTGTAACCAGGGAGATAGTTTATTGTCACACTAGCATATAATTAGTCAGTTGTAATAATTGGGATTTCCGTTACATATATCTGAATGAAAGAAATTTCTCTAAATTAGATTACTTGAAAAATAATTGATTTTGTTTATCTGACTGAAAATTTACCTTTTACCATTAATTATTATCTAAATAATTGAATGATTAAATTAAGGTTTTGATAAAATAGGGAATTACGATATATGAACACACGAATTAAAGAAAAAAACTAAACGTAACCAGTTTTTTTTAGCTGTGAGGGAATTTAAATCTAATTAAACATATCGTTAGCTTTATTTTTAAACATAAAATTCTGCTCAAATTAAGTACTGGATTCCTTCGAAATTCCAGAATCTCTAAGAATCACTTCATTCTAAAAAGAGGCAGCGCCTATTAAGAAATGTTCTATAATTAACACTAGATAAGAATTTAGGAATTCTTCATTTTCTGACAAGGCATTGAAATTAACTTTCACAGATTATAAATTAAAACACACAAATAATTATAAATTTAGTCTTGTAATCAGTTTAAATTAGATTTTAGTTTGACTGAATTAATAAAACTAGAGCAGAAGAAAAAAGAAATGTGTCGTAAATGAACAGTTTTGTTACAAATGAAAATATATTCTATAGCAAAATCTTGCGGAACAGGAGAAAGATGCAAAATGTTACAAAGTCGCTTGATGCAAGAGAACTAACAAAAGGCAGACTTCTCGGGAAATAACCCTCGGAGGATTGTTGTTTTAGACAAATAATCTTTTTAAAAGTAGTTTGTCACAATTTAGTTGCAGTATTTCAATTATTTAATCAATTGCAAGACCTTCCAAAACATTTTCAAACTTGAAGCAGATTATTTACAATAGCTTATATAACACTTTTCTTCGGTCTTCGAAAATAACTAGTTCTTATAACTTATTTCAAACAAATTATAATTAATTATAAAGTACCTTTTGAATTACTCATTTGTAAATGAACTTTAAAGTTAATTAACCCTTCATATCCTGAATCAATTTACCAACAACGCTTTGATTGTATTTTTGTATCATAAGAAAAGTTTAGGTGTAGTACAATTCCAGTTATAGTGAAATTAATTTTGAATTAATTAAAATAAATCTTTTTTTCTTTCTGTCGTCTGTCTTTCGTCTAATGCATGATCTCGGAACGACCCTCTTCTTCTCGTTGCACTCTCTGCCCGCGGTGGTCTAGTGGTTAGGTCCTGGATTCAGGACAGAGGATCGAGGATCGAAACTCGATTCCACTGAATATTCTACGTGTGTGTGTCCCTGCTGCAAGCTAATACTTACGTCGTGAGTCACACGTCCTCCCGCTGTTGTCGTGAAAAGGGGATGCCAACTCAGGTGTCGTCCTCATCACCCGACCGCAGCTATGAAACGAGATCCTTCTCAAAATGGCTTTGATATTGCTTTAAAACGGGACGTTAATATAGCTGAATTATACCTCCTTGCGTTATTAGTTATAGGCGCAACTCACCCCATTTTATGATCTAGCTCCAGAAAAATCAAATAAAGTTAAATAAAATCGTGTTCCAGTGAGTACATTCGGGTAAATCTGTCATATTACGAAGATATACGCGTTCTATTGAAGCGGTTCGCTCAATCGCCGTCAGGATATAAAGTGTTTAAGCACTGATTTCCCTTTGTGAGTTGTTTTAACCCCTGCTTGGCCAGACTTTTTTTCGAATCTCCGACCAAATGGTTATGTTGTGTCCGTCTGTGTACATATTCACATGATAACTCAAAAACGCTTCAAGCTAGACGGATAAAATTTATCAATATGCTTTTATCATCAGAAATTCAGATGCCTGTCAAAGATGTGGCCAAATCCGTTAACCGACCGTCGGTCTGTCTGTTCGGGCATTTGTGAAGGTGATAAATGAAAATCTTACTCACATTTTGACAAATCTTAGTAGTCAGAGGGTTAACGTACTTCAAATTTAATGGAATTGAGATGCAGCTTCTGCTATACCACACATCTCTTAGACTTGGTGCGTGAACTGCGTGACTTTGCTCTCGGAAAAGATCCAAAGACAGTTTAACTTAAAGTGTCAAACAATTCAAAGTAACATAATAACATTTGTATGATTTATTTTAGATTTCAAATTTCAGAAGCCGCCTTCGACGACCAGCTGTTGCCCGTAATATTAATAGCCTCTAGCTATACTTGAAGCTTGGCGAAATCTATTGACGAACTGGCGGCTGTAGAGACTGAGGGACTCTGTAAAAGTTTTATATTGCGCTTATCTTGGAAATGGGAGGGTGGTGGATCGTAAATCTAGACGTCATGAGCTTTCATACGAAATAAAAATTGCCGGCCGAAATTGATACAATGGTTGAGACTGGAGTACTCTGGCAAAGGTTTTCCCAACAGAGAATGAACAGTGGAGAGTATTCTTTCGATTTATCTCAAAAATTGGGGTGGTGGGCGACAAGCGACCACTGATGACATATATAGATATCATAATATTTCATATAAAATTAAAAAAATTCGAAATTGGTTCAGTGTTTCGGATTCAGTTACTGTCTCATTGGTTTCTCCCGTAGAGAATGTACAGTAGTTTAACAGTGAAATAGAGATTTTTTGATTTCTCTCGAAACTGGCGGGCGGTGAGCGACCAATGATGACATATACTTTCATTTGAAATAAAATTTGTCGAAATAGGTCCAATGATTGGGCAGGGGACTGGACTCCTGGTTTTGCCAATTATTTTAAATATATTGATAAAAGTGACAGTTCCATTCCCTAACAAATGAAAACATCATCGAAATGTTTTTCCATTAACTTATAAAGACTAACAATTGCTCATCTCGATATTCAACTATTCAAACAGAAGAAGGTTTCAGTTCAATCCCACAGCTTGTTCCATGGAGCTGAGTTTTATGAAATTAGGTTCAAACGAAAGTAGATTTTATTTCGTCTGGAGCTGGAGCATACCCATACAAGGAGTGTGTTAATTCCTCGCGTTCTGTGTTGGTGAAAGGTTTTAAATATTTTATTGATTTAAGGCTGAGATTTTGTACACTTCTTACAAAGCTACGCAACCGGCATTCAGACTGGCATAACTTAATCACGAATCAGACAATTACTAGGTCTTACTCCTCTCCTTTTATGCCACATTTCGTGAATAGCTTTTCACTTCTCACAAGAACTTAGGTAAATAAAACTATAATCTTTTTTCATTTTAACCCCTTATGTTTCGGCTTTTCTGCAATTACCAACGCTACTTCCGCGTACCTCTAACTGATATGCGTACCAAGGGTTGGAAACTTTTTATCAAATTGATTGCAGGTATCGAAAAACTCTTACTGAAAAAGTTGTTCATTATGATACGGCAATAGATTTCCTGTTTTGAATGTTCTATTTTCAATATTAATGGAGATATGGGGAAGGGGATAATGCAACCACCACAGGCTGGATGGTCTATCTTCGAACTCGTCTATTTCAGTTTTCTCTATAACGTGTCCTTTGTTGCTCTAATTAAAATTAAAATTACTCTATTTATCATATTCACAAGGTAACATGCCCAAAGCGGTACATACAGGCACACTTTTAAACGAAGGGTGCTTTCGGAGGAAACTGTGCAAAAACATTACTTAATCCTTTACTTCAAGACGGTAGTTAAAAGTACTACTTTAATCACGCTTATATCTTTGTAATTTGTCTGCTTTTACAAACAGTATTCGCATGACCACGAGGAATGTAGTTCCTCTAGAGGTTGAATACTTAGGAACCTAATCAGTCCTCCTACAAGTATATAGGTGCAGCGAACTTTTGGGACCTACCTTAAGAGTGTTTTTGCTTCGCGAGTCTTTCTTTTCATATGTAAACACACATTTTTTATCGTTTTTATAATTTTCACATGTTTTTCGTCGATGTTAAAACACTGTATGTAGCTTTTTTTGTTCAATAAAGTTTATACGCACACTCATCCAAACTGCAAACCGAAGATTTTTATCTCTGGAGTCAGGTTGTAGTGTAAAGTGAAGTTCCTACAGCAAGCAGTAGATGGTATATGAAGACAAAAACTACATTTTTGATTATTAATCAAATTAATTAAATTATTTTATTTAATTAAAAGTTTTTTTTTTCAATTTTCCTCGGGTTGTTCTGCATTAAAACGAATCTAATGATGGCAAAATAAAATTGAAAAGTTTGCTGTGAGGTTAATTCGGTAAATATATGGTTACGTCGTGTCATGAGAACCATTGCAAAGTTGGTCTCCCTTATAATAATGCAATAATGTTTTCCTAAATGGGAAAAAATTGAAAAAGCTTCATAAAAAAATTCAAAGAAAAATACCATTGCACACCAACTATAATGAACAATCTATTTATTTACTGAAAAAAATCAAATGTCGCTCCAACGAGTAGTATTATCAAACACAAATATACAAGCAAGAAACCTGTGTATAAATTGAAGCAAAGCAACTAACGAAATAAGCATCCCAGGAAAACGACGAGAATGGGAGAATACCACTGTCCAATCCAAACGAAAATCACCGATTGGATTACTTTGCAAATGGGAACAGTTAAAAGAGTCCAGGGGTCGATGTACTGCAATGGCGGGACTAAACTCTCAACATTCGCTGCCGAAATTTCTTCCAGCAGAAGTAGCGGTTTCTCTTCATACTTCAACAATAAGTTAATTGCGAAGCCACAAATTAAAAAATAACCAGACAGTAATACAATCGTCAATATGAGAATTGAGTCCCACAGAGGAAATGGTTCAAACCATAGTATGCAAAAAAGAATCAAATGTAGGATTATGTACATGACATATAAAACAGCTAAATCGGCAACCATCTGAATGTCTTCTGGGCTTGATATAAACTGACTAACATGCAAACGTCTGGGAATCCGCTGTTCATGAGTTGCATCATCACTAAGTTGGTCTGGAGATTCGGAGTCATGGACACTAAAAAAAGAAAAATGATTTTCGATGCTTTTTTTCAGCAAAGATAATAATTAAACAAATTAATTCTTGAAAATAGTTTTATAAACACATACAAAGAACCTGGAATACGTATGTCAAAGTTAAAGATATTATATGGCCTCAGACGGGAAATTTAACCCTGAAATACTAGATTTATTAAAAATATGTTTAAAAATGGTTTGACTTTAATTTCGTAAGTAAAGCATGGGAAAATACTTTAAAAAATCCTATTTGGTTTTAGTATGGTTTACGGCTGAAAAACAACTTTTTGCCTATCGCCAGTACTGCACGTTATTTGAGAGAAACATTTCCTTGATAAAACGCTATATTATTAAACATAAGATGAATTTAAAGAACTAGCATAAAAATAAAGAATTCCCGATGATATCGTAGAATAAAATATGGTATTCTCAAGTGTATAAACAGAGCAAAAAAGATGCAGCAGCAGTTGAAAAACATTAATTCAATTTTATTTTCTCATCAGCACTCAGGCTGATATCTATATGCTGTAAACTAATACACTAGTATATAACATTATATAACAATTCCATTATGCATCTTACTGGCAACAACAGGCATTAGATCATCAATCTCATTCCTAATATTTCACAAGAAAAACTGGGTATGTTGCTTAAATGCAACACAGGGCGTTTAAGTGTTAAATCACAAAAAAATTATGATTAATATTTTATTGCTTTAATTACGATAGTTAAGATACAATATAACTATCTATCTTTTTCTCCTCCGGCGATGTGGGCTTTTGCTGTTATGTGGAATTCAGAAGCTCCTTTTTATTTCTCCTAAATTACTCTCAAATGAAACATTGAATCCAAAAAACGGTGTGTATATTACAGTTATAAATCATCAAATTCTGCCTAAAGTAAATAGCAACATTACATGTTTTACTCCAGTAGTATGAGTACTAACTATTATCAAAGTTACACTGATTTTTATGTATTAAAAATATCTCAATTTTTCCAAAACACGACGGTTACAGTCAAGGAAGTCGACTAGATAAATATTGGTTTCAAAACTATTTACTTTTATCTGTATGTGTTGGTGCAACAATTCAGAGTATTAGTGTGGTGTGGACATTTGGAGAGGGGGAGCCAATTAAAGTGGCGTTCTCTTTAACTAGTTACGGTTGAAAATTATGAAGAGTATTTCAAAATAGCTTCCGGAAATTTGGAATTTTTGAAAATTTGCTAATCATTGTAACTTTGATAAGAAATAATGCACATTAAACTGCAGTAAAACACGGATTGTTGCTGTTTCTTTGACGCAATTCCACCTTTATTCAAGCGATTACAGTTTGAAGCCAGATTTACATCAATGCATTGACTAAGAATCTCCCTCTCTAACATTACCGATGTCCAACTGCAAGATCTGGAGATGAAGGCAACAATCTGGTCCATTCATCCTTCAGAGCATCTACAACCGATCGAAATCTCGTTGGAATACGGAGCAGCAAATATAGCCCTAAAGGACATTGTAAATATTTTCACAGATGGCTCGAAAACCGAACACGGATTTGGATCCGCTTTCTGCGTCTTGACCAATGACATTTCGGCTACCCCTGGTCTGCAAAACTCAACGTTAACAACACCAACAATTTCTAGCTGAACTCACTGCGCTGCATGCAACAGTAAAATAGCTATTTCATATGCCAAACCATAATGCATTTGAAAAACACGTAGACAACAGAGCTGGTATCATGACACCTTCCAGGCATACAATTCGAGAGATAGTGAAAACTGAGATCTTTTCCTGCCTCCCTAGCCTTCACCTTTCCTCGGAGCTCAACGAACAAGCTCAAAATGTCCAGACATTTCCTCCCTCCAATAGAAAAGAAGTAAAACAAACATCTAAAGAAAAGAGCATTCATATGAAATAATAGCGTAAAAGTGTAAATACCTGTGCTGTATATAGTGTAAATCTCTTTTTTGCTTTTCTTCTTGTCTTAAATGCAATTCCCGTGTCTTGCCCCATCAAAAAGTTAAGTGACCGGTCTAGATAAGTGTACGGGAGTAAGGCCCGGTCCACACTAGCCGATTCGTGTCGTCTAAGCTAAAAAATAACAACAGAAGCCCCCTGTGTAGACACGCAGGGGGAAAAGGGGGTGACTATTGTTATTTTTATAGCTTCAACTACTCGAATCGGCTTGTGTGCAATGGGCCTAAGAGACAGTGTTCTGTTCTGTCTATTCTCGTGCATGTGAAACAGAAGGAAAAGAAGAAGAACGCAAAGATCTAGACTCACATATTTTTTTCTTTTGGACTTCAGTCCAAGACTGCAAACCTATGTCATTTTGAAGACAAATTCATCATGAATAGGTGGACTGTCCGTATATTATTCTGAATTTCATTTTAAAAATAAATGTAATTTGAGATAAAAGCCTTCATCATTTAGCTTTTTATTGAGAGAGAAACTATTTCAGCTTGCGATAATACCAATTGTTTTCTGAATCTTAAAGATATTCCTCTGGAGTTTTTATATACAT
The DNA here is from genome assembly GCA_013235015.1 of Araneus ventricosus. Taxonomy (NCBI): domain Eukaryota; kingdom Metazoa; phylum Arthropoda; class Arachnida; order Araneae; family Araneidae; genus Araneus; species Araneus ventricosus. The sequence goes on along the minus strand of BGPR01000392.1, from coordinate 336,291 downwards.
CGCCCTATATATCAAAATTATGAAAATAAAAATGTGCTTGTGTCCCACATGCGCTGTTAATACATTTACTACAAACAGTCATATTTCGTCGAATATTGAATGCATTTACTTTACATATTAAAATAATACTTTCCTAAGATATTGACACGCATTCTGTAAAGTTTTGTTGAAAAGTCTACATGTTAAAAGCAAAAAACCAGTGGAAGCATTTCGAGATATTTTTTTAAATATCCTTTCTTTCAAACGAATATATATTCCTTTATTTACGAAAAAGCATGTATGTAGTGCACAAAATAAACAAAACCATTTATGAAAGTTGCACATCATTATCAACTTTCTGCGAACCAGGGTGAGCAAAAATTATTTTCCCCTTTATCAGTTTCTCGTTTTTTCCCTAAATGCTCTTGGGACAGAATTTTCACTGTAAATTGTAGGTTTAAAAATATTCCTTACATGCTGGAAGTTCGAGGGTCATTCGCCCAGCTTTTCTGACGAAATTCGAAAAAATGGGTAAATTCGAATGCGTCCGGATACATTTGATCGTATAAAGTTTGTTGAAGTTTTTATTACTCTTTCGAACATTGTTATTGCTCTGGCTGAACTAGAAAGAATGAAGAGCTTAAAAAACATCGTAAATCTTTCTAGGAAGAACTAGTTTCAATTATTTCAGCAACTTTATCGAGAGTTAACTTATTCAATTTCATTAAAAATTAAATTTGAATTTATGAGAGTTTATTTTATCCAATATCATTTAAAATTATGAGTGCAACTCAAAAATAAAAAATCGACGGCCGCTGGGATTGAGCGACGTAGACTTAATTACCTTACTCAACTGTGACTAAAGTAACTCTATGTGACTATTAACTCAATAGGCTATAGTGACTATTCGTCTAGTGTTACTATGAGACTCTATCTATGTAAAATTATTCGTGATTTTCACCAACTTTGATACCCGACTGTGACTAAGCTGTAATTCCAAATTCCAAAATTATTTTTGCAATCTTTATAATTACCTTTCTCTTCACAATTAAATGGAACAAAACCAACTCTCTATGTTATTTGGTTGCGGAGCTATAAGCGTTTAAATTTAGCACGAAATTCGACGTAATTAAACAATTCTTTAGTAATATTTCGCTCGATCGATAAATGAATTGCCTTAGTCTGCACGCGCTTGCATTAGTCGCTGTGAAGTCATAAAGATTTTACGTGATTTTCACCAACTTTGGAGCTCGATTGTGACTAAACCGTAATTCCACATTCTAAAATATTTTTGCAAACTTCAGTAATATAATAGCTTTCTCTGTTAAATAAAACTCAAACCCACTCTTTATGTTATTTTGTTGCGGAGCTATAAGCGTTTAACTTTAGCGCGAAAAGCGTCATCATTTTTTTCTTTCCCGACACACCATTAGACCTATGTGGTGAGACGTAAGACTACGTCAAAATTTGATGAAGATTCAGACTTTGACTTTTAAAAATAATTTTTCAGATCATGAAAGTTTCAGTGAACGCGATACGGAATCGGAAGAGGACGGAGATTCTGGAAATGAAGAAGAGCTAAATTGGAATGGTTTTCATCGTAAGATGTCGTGCAATGAAGGAAAACCAAATTTAAGCAGAATATTCGAACTCGTTGTCATAATATTGGGTCGCGCTTACATGAAACAAAATAAACAGCAAAAGTTGTGACAAGCCCTGTGAAGAGTTGGGAGTTATTCACCAACGATAACATGATACTGTTAATTGTGGAGTGCACAAATATATTTATGGTGAAATGCACACTAAACATTTCACATGAAAGCGATGCACGGAAAACGGACATCCTTGAAATCAGTGCTTAATTAGTGGATAATAAAGGAGTAGATTTGATTTCCTTTAAGCACTGTATTCGTAATGTCTAAAAGTCAAAATCATTATTTTTCCAACTAAAAATATAATGTTTTTAACAGAGCAAGGTATAATTTCTGTTTGGAGTCTTTCTATGACCCCCGCGCGTCACAGTGTTCGATAAGGAGAAGCACGTTCTTCGGGTTAATAGTGAGATGGATCAAACCTAACAGGTTATAGGCGAATTTAATGGTGAAGTGTTGTGTTACGTATCCTTCAAGGGAAGCCGACCTTCAGCCAAGCATGTCGGGATATCACAGGGATTATTTTGATGAGTTAGGAGTCGTCAACTCAGTCATACCCAGGGAGCCAACTAAAGTCACTTACAACCTCCCTCCTAATTTCAGAACAAGTGCTGCTTTTGTCATAAAAGGTTCTATAATCATACCTAGGTGTAGTCAAGTCGTTAGACGCTACGCCTTGAGAACACTTACAAGCTTCCGAGCACAACCCTCCAATCCTTATCGGGTTTTCGCACTGACGATCAGTTTTGGCGGGGAGTGACCGAATTTGCGTGGAGTGGAACGAGATCTCGTTAATATCTTGCCTTATGAGGTCGAATTTCCTGGGCTCGCTATCTGGCGTGTGCAACCGGTCCCCACGACCCCAGAGGACCCCAGAACCATCAAGAGCTAAAAGCTCAATGGCTATTTTTTCACACTTGGGATTGTTTTCTGGCGTTCGCAAATGTTTTCTGATGAGAATGCAACCCAGTACGGCAAGGGGGTGCCCTCTGAAGAGGGAGGCAACTCCGGAAGCCGGAAGGAGCAGAGAATGTACAACTCTTCATTATTTTCTCACGTCTTTTATTTGATATCACCTATTACTGTTTTCAAGAACTCTTCAATTTTGGTTAATTATTTTGTCCGCTTTGCATTAAGCGAGGCTTTAATATAACTAACCTAACTCTATATAAAAAAAGAGTTAGAAATCTGAAAACTGATGCACAATCTTAAAATAGAGCAAAATGCAAACAATGAGGTGCAACTGTCAAGATCTTGCTTTGGCGACTCTGCGCCAAAGGGCACAGGTCAGACAGATGAAAGAATGTGCACGAACTCTAAGATTTTCCCCAAAGGAGATAAGATTAAAAATATTATATCAGCTATTTTT
>BGPR01000392.1:274555-323291 GCA_013235015.1 Araneus ventricosus | reverse complement strand
TGGGTCGGGGAAAATTTGAAATGGCCTCAACTTTCTCGGGTAATGGGGTAATACCATATTTATCTATCTTATGTCCAAGAAATGATAAATTTTCCACAGCGAAAACACATTTATCGCGATTTAAAACCAAACCAAATTTTCGTAGTCTGTCAAAAACTTGTTTCAAATGATCTAAATGTTCCTCCAATGAGGAAGAAGCAATTAAAAGATCATCAATGTAAACAAAATAAAAGTCAAGCCCCTGAAGTGCATTATCCATCAAGCGCTGCATTGTTTGAGCAGCATTCCGTAAACCAAAAGTCATGAAATTAAATTGAAATAAACCAAAAGGGGTTATTATAGCAGTTTTTTGCTTATCTTCTTCATGCATTGGTACTTGATGGTAAGCACGCTTGAGATCAAGGGTTGTGAAAACAGTTTTGCCGTGCAAATATGAAGTGAAATCATGGATATGCCTAATAGGATATTTATCTGGAATGGTCTGCGCATTTAGAGCTCTGTAGTCTCCGCATGGCCTCCACGAACCATCAGATTTCTTTACCATTACTATAGGACTTGCCCAACAACTGGTAGAAGGACTACAGATTCCTTTATGGATTAAATTTTGAAATTCCTGTTTGGCTCCTATTAGTTTATCGGGAGCTAAACGTCGTGCCTTAGCACCTACAGGAGGACCTTTTGCTTGAATTACATGAGTAACATTATGAGATTGAACTTTTATAGGAGATCTCTCAACATCATCAAAAATATCATTGTATTCCCGAATTAAATCGTTAAAGTTTAATGATAACTTTAAAGCAGTTATAGATGGAGTATTATCGGTAGAAATTTTACCAGTAGAAGTTAGGGTGGTTTGTTGATCTTTAAGACATTTAGATTTCAAATCAATAATTATTCCGTAATGTGTTAAAAAATCAGCGCCTAAAATAGGTCTAGAAACATCGGCTATAATAAAAGACCAAGGAAAAATTCTTCTTAAACCAATATTAAGAGACATGTTTCGAGTTCCATACGTATTTATTTTTGTGCCGTTTGCTGCTAGCAAATTTAACAAAGATTTTGGTTTGCAGCGTTCTGCGGATGAAGGAGGTACGACAGAAATATCAGCACCTGTATCCACTAGGAAGTTAAGACCCGATGGTCTATCGTGAATTACAAGACGGCAATTATTCTGGCCTTTAACGTCGGCCGCCATCAACGTCTGGCCCTCTAGTTTTCCTGCTTGTAACTACAAGGTGGAACACACTTTTTAGCATTCTCGCGAAAACGGAAGTGGTACCAGCACATCTGATCCTTACGACTAGCAGAACGAGCGCGATAATTATTTCGCCGACTCATGCTTCTGGATATCTGCAACTGCGACATTCTATCAATTTTCAGTGAAAGTTCACTTATTTGGGCTTGTAAATTTGAAATGCAGTCATTAAGAGTGCTCGTTTCCGGTACTTTCGTTTTCACATGATTAGAACATATTTCACTACCAGACGTTACGTCTGCAATTTTATCCGCCATGATAGATAATTTATTAAGATCATCACTAGAAGTAGTTAAAATTGCTTTCTGTGTGGGCAAGCGTTGCAACCATAAAGATCGAAGCAGTTCATCGCCAACGCGGTTTCCAGCCAAATACTGCATCTGACGTAAGAGCATAGACGGGCGTTTATCACCCAATTCTACATCTTGCAACAATTTTTTAAGTCGACGCTCCTCAGAATCAGAGAAAATATTAATCAAACGTTCCTTTAACTTTTTGTACATATCATCATTTGGAGGAGAAGTAATAATATCACTAACCTGCGAAAGAATTTCGGTTTCGACCGAAGCGACGACAGTGTGATACTTTGTAGAATCCTGCACAATCCCACTGGTAACAAACTGTGATTCCAATTGCGAAAACCATATCGCCGGGTTTTCTCTCCAAAACGGAGGCAGTTTCACGGCAATACGAGAAACTTCGGAATGCGAAACGGCCTTGCCGTCCGATGAATCAATGGGTTCTGTCATTACTTACGTGTTCTCAGAAGATTAATATTCAACTCCGAGGTCACCAATTTGGCGTTTAGATAGAGTGCTGGGTGTATAGTTGCAATAAAATGATGATCTAAATTATATACATTTAATTTACATTATTTACACTACTTATTTACATGACGAAAGCTTATGCGAACAACATCGCATCGCGCGGATACAATCTGGAATTATAACAATGTTGCCAGATATAAAAGATACATTTTACATTTCAATAATAAATGAGTGGCTTGACGCTAGCGCCGCCACAAGACTTTACACTTCCGGTTTCCTGTTGTCGTAGCATTTACAGCTTTTAATACGGTTACACAGTGATCCAATGACGTTAGTGAATTATTCTCTCGATGTTTTGTTTAATTTTCACAGTGAGATATTACAGAATATCCATCTGTATATACGGTAATGGGCATTAACAAGGAACATCATATTTTGTAGAGCTCTTCTACATCTTAGCATTGTCAGGGGCACCTTCCGACAAGCCGAGATTGAGAGATTGTACCAGTACTACTAATGCGTAACCTCAATATACCGAGACTGCGCAATGGCACACGGTTACAAATTACACACCTAGGTCCAAACGTCATGAAAGCTACTGTTATGACTGATATAGGGAGAAGAGAGAGTGTTTTAATTCCACGCCTTCCGATAAAACCGAATTATTTATCATCTCAGTTAAAAAGGTAACAAATCCCTTTAAAAATATCATTTGCCAGGCTCAGGGCCAGACACTGAAAGTGGCAGGCGTACATTTGGAAAGACCATATTTTTCGCATGGGCTACTATATGTGGCGTGCTCACGTGTGGCCAGCCCACACAACCTCTACATCCTTGCAAATAACGTGGTATACAAAAGTATATTAGCATACATAAAGAATTTACATAACAATATCAGCATATATGTACAGTACACTCCTGTCAGCCGTCCAATTAAGTCAGCTAAGTAAGAAATTAATCAACCGTCAGAACCAATCATATTCGCTCATTGAAGACACAAAGTCGAAATATGAAGTGTCAATTAAATTTTAATGATTTTTGCTAAGAAATAATCTTTGTTGTTTAAGCTCGGTGCACACATCTATTTTTTGTTCGACAACTATTTAGCGATAAAATGCCAGGCAGGAAATTCGAGTTTGAAATGAATGGACCTTATGCATGTGACGTCACATCCTCCGACACGTGACCTACCGGCGGCAGCCAGTGGTCAGTTTTAAACAGCTGACTCAGAACTGCTTTTATTTCTGAGTCGCTCATAGGCCGATCATTTTGTTTATTCCTCCACAGCTGTTTTTCTATACTCTCGAACCCAAACTGTGCACAAGGTCCATTGATAAAAGTTGAGTAATGCGCGCATTACCTCATGCGAAGAAACTTGTCGGTCAAGCTATTAGTTAACGTTTTGCTTAGCTCTTTCCCTGGAAGTCGAAACGAAATCGGAGCAGAGCCGGACGCGCTTTCTGTGCGTGTAGGGCAACCGGCCTCCTCAATAAGGGCTGTCGTAGCAATTCTGTCCAATCAGAGGAGTTGCGTGAAATTCATTAATAGCAGCAGCTAGGGAGTGCACTAAGGTGGGTCGTTTTAATTTTTTTCTCCTTTTTTAAGAGGCACAGGGATAAAAATTGCTAAATGCTCTCAAATTAAAACATGTGAAACATTATTAAATTCTGATAAGTCTAACTACCTCCGGATTAACGATAAAGTTTCGAGTTTTTCGTTTTTTCGAGATTAAGTTCCAATCAGGGTTTCAACCAATGAACGTTACTTTCTTCGTACATGGAAGATAATGCGACATGATTGGAAGTTTAAGAGGTTGTCAAGTGGAAGAACGGTCGAGCAAACACCATATGCATGAGGCGTTGTGTTGCACTCATTCGCGCAATTTTTATCATGAATCGTACTCGTTCAGAGTGGAAATGTGCGTTGTTTGGTGATTCAAGTGATGTCAAATAAAGTATGTTATCAACCTACGAATATGTTATGATGTCCTATGTGTTAAACGGCATAAAATAAAACGTGATAAAGAAATTAATAAAGGACCCACGCATATGGAAATAGAGGACATTATCTTGGGAAATTAAAGAAATATGGCAAAGATCATTCATTTCTACTTTGCAACATAAAGGATTGAATGTGATGTTGAAGACGCATCATCTGAAATGTAAAAATCTTTTGAAATCTCACCCTAAAATACCTAAGAAAAGATTAGAAGAGTTACTCTGTGCCAGTGAAATATTGTTTCACATTTCATCTTGCAAACGTAGGAACATTTCTGAGTACTTTTGTTCCAGGCACAGAAAAGGACATGTCAGAAATCAAAGCTTACTTATCGACCAACGAACCACTAGAAGAACGGTGAGCGGAACCATAGATATGGTTACAACGAATAAAATAACGGATACTTTGAATCGAAAAATAAGTAAAAAATTACAGCTTCAGACTTAGAAAGGAAGCAGACGGAAACTTAATGTGTCGACTTCATCTGCATCTAGTCATCAGGACAGTGACGATGTATTCCTGCCAGTCACACGCCTCAACGTCGGTGTCTTCTGTTGATTAGCCTACAGCTACAAATAGCAAGGCAGATTACAATTTACTTTCAAGAATGTGTGATAGATACGGAATTATCAGATAGGGATGGGGCAGCTATCACTTCAGCAGTTGTTCACACTTCTAATTTGGAAATTATTGATAAAGTTAAGTTCGCAGCAAACGAAAGTCAGCACGAAAATTGGCAGCGGAAGAAGACGAAGTCGTACAGATGACGTCATCAAAATTCTTCGTGATTTTCTCCAACTTAGCAACTCAGCTGTGACTAAACCGTAGTTCCAAATTCTAAAATTCTTTTTGCAATCTTCAATGTCCACCTTTCTCTGTTAAATGAAACTGAAACCAAATCTCTATGTTATTTGATGCGAAGCTATAAGAGTTTAACTTTACGCCGAAAAGCGTCATAATATTTTCCTTTCCCGACACGCCATTAGACCACTATAGAGAGACATAAGTCAACGTCAATCGCTTTCCGAAAAAACAAAAAAAGTGGGGATATCGTAGCAGAAAACTTTTGCCCTTGTGATTATTTCCGTGTAGTGCAGTACGTGTTTTCTGGATTTCCGATTTCAAAGACATTTGGGATAATCCGTGTTTCGTTTAGCCCGAGTTCGTTCAACCGGGATTTTACTGTAGTATTTCGTAGATGGTCATTGACATTGACGCTACGGACAACCCCGCTTTTGGGACCTTGCGGCCCCTTTTCACGGTTAGAGTGATGGTCAGTTCAGTCTACAACTAGTAGTTTTGTCAACAATAGACTTCACGTGTGAGAAAAGGATTTAGCCAATTTTTTCATTCATTCTGAAGACGGCATTGCTCTTTTGCTTTTTCCGAAAGCGATTGTTTACACTAGTCTCTGCTTTTATCACTATTAATAATGCAATTAAATGTCTGCTTTTATCACTATTAATGAAATTGCAAATAAATATCTCGCCATAACGAAAGCAACTCAAATGTTTTAATGATGCCAAATTCACCATCCACTCGCCAAACTTTGAAACCATTAGAACAGCCACCAACTTGAAACGAAATAAAAAAAAATGAAAATCCTTACGCATTCGTCGTTCTGAATGACTTGAAAGAATATTCGCGCCAAGTTCGAGGAAAATCCTACAAGATATTCGATCGTGACTGCGCAACAAACAAATTTACAGACAACAGAAGAAATTCGCTCTGTCAAATATGAGTGGACAGTGAGAAAAAATACACTTCATCAGCGTGTCAGGACAGAAGTCTGCATGAAACGCGAAACAAAGTGCCTGCAAAGCGGAAGTTTGGGAGAAGATAATAAATAAAGGATTATTTTATTATGACATACAAGGTAAAATAAAGCTTTTTAAATGGAAAGAGTATGTGTGGAGGTGTTTTTTCAAATAGAAGTTTAAAAGTAGTTAGAAAGAATTTTAACTAATCCTAACTAAGCTGAAAACGAAACCGGAGGTCAGCTGTTTCCTATCGTTTTACTAATTACACCACACTCTGAAGTAAAAATTAATTTCCTTTTTACTTATTTTAATTAATTATATATTCTATCTGCAAGCCCTATCAATTTGAGTAAGTTTTTGTGTTTCGACATGCTACCGTGGACGTTTTTACAAAAATGCAAATTTGTGGAGTTGCAAACTTCACGTTTTAGGACATCGATTGCTGTATTACCGTTTAATGATCGATTTTATGGTCTTATAAGTGTATTTTATGATCTGGGAATAGTTCCTGGCCAACATATACATTGAACTAATATCTTAACCGCGATAACCATAGAATCGAACCTTCACTTTTAAGGGGCAGACTTTGGCAGGAACAAAAATCCCTAGGAAAAAAATGACGGGAGGCTGTCTTTTTCAAACAGCCGCTGATGTTAAAGCCGAAGGACTACTTTAGTCGCGTGACTCTTTTGTTTCTCGAAGTTACTGGCGATATTGTTGTTTCTCGAAGTTACTCATGATTTTCTTTTGTTTCTCGAAGTTATTCTCGATTCTCTTTTGTTTCTCTGAAATACTGATGTATGGAAAATTGGCGAAAGAAAGTGAAACTAAGGTTACAATGAAAATTCTTTTATTTCTTAATAAAATATATTACAATGTCCGTTCTTTTGTTTTAAATTCTTCAATCGTGCCTGGATATGTTACAATTCTGTGTAGGATCGGTCGATGATATGAAAAGTAACATACATAATTTAATACTTTTTTTGAAACTTTTGTTCTTACCCTTTATTTCTGAAATAAGATATTAGTTATGGATTTAACATATGTAGTTACCGAGATATAAAGGATCACGTCACCAAATGATGCGCATCTGTCCAACTTTGCGACTGAGCAGTAACTGAACTACAATTCCAATTTCATTTTTTTTGTAACTTCTGTTGTTACTCTTTATCTTTACAATAAGACATTAGTTATGTTTTTAACATATGTAGTTACAGAGAAATAGAGGATCTCCCATACAGATTATTTTGTGGCGTTTTGGCGTGTGAATCAAATTCCTTCTTGAGAGGGAGGAACGTAGTCCTACGTTATAAAATTTCGTTCTCTCAATAATGAACAATTGTGAGAAACTTCTGAATAAAGAAGGTATATCCTACGAATGCGGCAAATTTTAAACAAGTTAAATAAATATATTTTTTATGTGAGAAGCAAATTAAAACTTTAAATGCGTTTCTTGAAAATGTTATATTTTGTCAAAAGTTACTTATTCAAAACTTGATAACTCAAAATATTATGAATAAATTTCTCTGAAATTTTGAATACATGTTGCATTTAGAGCTATAGGCATAATGATGTAGGCATATAGTTCTGAAATCAATAGCTTTTTATGTAGAGCTCCTTAATGTTATTTATGTCTATGCATTTTGTGAAATTTTGAATAAGAGAATGCTTGATTTGCTTTCCTGTAAATGTAAATATTTTTAAAATCCTTGTTCATTGCCTTCACTATTGCTGTAAGTGTTCTGGGTAGAGGAAGAATTTGAATACACGGATTAAAATTTCTGCTGAAGTGTTTTGCTTTTTGCTCTAATTTTCACTATTTTTTACCTAAATTATCCCATTTTACTGAATCTCAAGAGACAAAATATTTTCTCACCGAAAACATTCATTTTTAAAAACCACATTGACTGGGAAAATAAGCGGAATTTCTCATTAAATCGCTTTGTCAAAAATTCGTTTCCGGAAGTATTCGGATACCTTAAAGAACTCGTTGCGTTCTAACAATGCTTCAAAGAACTGGGGTTTTAGGGTACCCATATTAGGGAAAGCTCTCCGAATTGATACCTTGAACCTTTTTGAACACTTTTAACTTGAACATTTTTGTTTTATAATAATAATAGGTAATTTTGATGAAAAGGGAGAAAATCTTCTTTGTAATTTATTTATCTTCAAAACAGTTTCATTCACGTTTTTTCAGAAATCCACTTTAAAATCTTAATATAAATGAAAGTATTTGTGACTATGTATGTGGGTATGCGACTATGTATGGTATGTATGTGGTTATGTTCCACATCCCCTCCTAAACCAATGGATTGTTTTCAATAAAATTTTAAACACTTATTATTCAAGACAAGGGGAATACACTTATGAACTTTTCAAAGTTCAAAAGTTAATTAAACAGTTGGTTAATTAGAAATTAACAAAAACCGATAAAACAATATTTCCCGCCGTAACTTCGGAACAAATTGTCGGACAAATAATATTTTTATACCATTTTAAATTTCAAAAGTTTACCTTTTTAATGATACAAATTTTGTTTCTGTGACATTTATCCTTCAATTTTTATTAATTTTTTAATGTTTAATAATTATTAACTACGTGTAGACGATTTTTAAATAACGCAAATTTATAGCTACTCCGTTGCTAGGTAACGGTTAGACTTTGAACTTATTTACCTTTATTTCTGAAAATTTTGCATTTTTTATAAAAATATTTTATAGAAGAAGACTGTCAAAAGTCAACTTTTAAAAACCCCAAATCTTATTAAAATTTCAGTTAATTGGAAATTTAGCAAGATTTTGGCATTTTCCGTGATATTTTTGAAAATATGTATTATGTCACAAAAACTATTTTTACACATAATAGAAGTTTAAAAAATGAGCGTTTCATGACACAACTTTCATTTCCGTTCAATTCGTTGCCTTCATTTTAATAATTTTTCAAAAATAAAATTGTGTATAAAATTTACAATTTCTAACCCTTTTTTTTATTGGTGAAGAACAAAAATACATAAGAACTGCTGGTATATCACATTAGAAGAATTTTGGATGAAGATGAATTTTATTATTTTTTATTCATATTTACTCTAAGGCTTTTTCTCAATGAAAACTTTTCTATGTAATTGTCCCTAAACATACATTAAAATATTTCTTATACTGCAAGAAAGAACGAACAAAATTTGAAGTACCTTTGCAATAAAAACTAATAACTTATGGAGAAAATTAGCTCTCCTCGATTTTTAAAACTCCTCTGGTTCAACTGATATTCTCATTTTAATATAAAAACATTTCAGACGATAAAAAAATTTTGGGTATTGTAATTTTCTATACAAATGTAGTTTTTTACATCAAAAATAATAGACATGAAAGCATTTTAATCCCGAGCAACGCCGGGCATAACAGCTAGTAGAAAATAAAAAAAAAAAACTTCGTCATCAGTGCAATTATGAAAAGCGGATTCTCAGATCGGACCGCCCATTTCTTTTAAGCTCAGTTAACATTGCAGCAGGTGCGCCCTCTATACCAGAATGAATGCTTGCACGTATATCCTAGATACTCTATTGAAAAATATCAATTTTTAAGAGGGGAATTATTAATATTAGTTTGTAAATGGGTAGGGGTTATTAAGTACAATTATTTTAAACTTTTTTTAAGTACAACTATTTAAAACATTTTTTTTAAGAAAGGAAAGAGTTGGTCATTTTATATACCAATATAAAATGACCAACGCATTACCTGAATGGCGTGAAAATAAAATAATTGAAATTGCCAACATTTCAACTGAAATATTTATATTTGTAAAATATAACTGTAAAGACAATACAGAAGTAAAAAAAGCTATTGAAATTTAGATATGAAAAGCAAGAAGTCAGTCTTATACTCATTTCACTGTAAAGGTCGCGCGTATCTTTGAAATACAAATAGCAGATTCGCAGAGTCCTATGAACGCCTGGAATTCCAAACAACGATTAACAGTTCATCGAAAGGAGCTAGAAGAATAGTGAAGGTCATGCTTTTTTAGAACACTCTGGTAAAAAGATATAAAAAGGAATTCTTCTCTGGTGTATATCTCACATACGCATGCCTGCTGGAAGATTAAAGCAAAAGTATCTTTTGTTTCTCGAATTCACACTAGTGTGCAATGTATGAACTCAAGTACGACATTTATACGCTTCATCATCTCTTCTTCTTTCTGCGTTTCATCACATATAATAAAAAACTACCTAGGCTAAGTTTTTATTCTTTTTGAACTAACCAAAAAACAAACAATAAATTGGCATTAAAGATATCAATTATTGGTTCCTATCTGAGGATATAAAAGCAGATTTTGCTACGTACTTTGAAACATCATAAGGACTATTAGCCTGAGTTAGAATATTTAATTGATGATACCTAAATGTAAACACCTGTTCATTTACCGCAACCATATAGCTCTTTCTCTTAAAAATCTTTCGAGGTTGTGATGACCTAGTAGTAAGGTCTTGACATTTGGCCGGAGGGTTCCAGGTTCGAAACCCGATTCCACGGAATTTCCGTTGGACTTTTTGAATGTTAAATCATACTTAGTGAACCAAACGTCCCCCGTTTGTGTGGTGTTGAAGTTTGGTGTGGGGATTCTCAGGTGTTGTCCTTGTCATCTGAACGAGGTTCAAAATTACGAAGTCCGTCCCACAAGAGCCCTCTTGTTGCTTCAAAAATAGGACATTAATATACCTAAACTAAAATACACTTAAAATTCATTCCACAAACCACATTTACATTGTTGCGACATAAGTTGCCTATTTTACGGCCTAGATATTTAATAAAATTGAAGTAATGATATCGGTTCAATCTGGGGGACTGTCCCAATTCGGCAACTCTTCCCTACATCTTATCGGATTCGATACTAACCCTGTCACCTGCCTGGAATTCAATATTCAAAGACAACAGTGAGTGTGGGGATGAGTCGCTTCCCCGGAAAAGGAGACGATGAATCAGAAAGAGGATTAGAGGGAGCCAAGGGATTGGAGGCAGCAGAAGATGCATTCTTTGGTTTCCCGCGGCTGGGAGAACAGATTTGCTTTCGATGAAACTGTATCTGTGACCTCTAAGACAGAGCGGACAGTTTGTTTCTGTTGTCTGAATGCAATGCAGGTAAGTGTAGCGGATACTAAAATTTTCACCTGATCGTAGGAATAGGATATTTTTTTAAAGAAAATTTGTATAAAAACTCGTTTGCTGTGTTCTAAAAGGAAATCACTCCTATAACAAGATAATCTCGACACCACATCACAAATATATGTCTGCGTCACTAAACGAGATAGTGACAAAGCATAGAAGCCTCACAGCAGTTTCGTGATTATTTAAGGTTGATATGAAGTACATGAGCGATTATAAAACCGAAGTTAGTTTATAACTAGCATTCTGATTGACAAATACTAAGGAACATTTTTAAGATTTCGAAAAATTTGGACTTAATAGGAATACAATGGTTCGCAATCAGGTGCTGAGAATCATTGTGTATAGTATCGTCGAAGATTCGGTCACGAGGGCAATTAGGGGGGCACCGGAAAGGGATGCAGACGAAAATGGAGTTTGACCCATCCTGTTTCACAGAAATCTGATAACGAGCCGTAAATTTCATGAATAGTTATGTTTCATGTGCATATGATTAACAGGCATTTTCGTAAACACAGCAGAAATATTCGGGAAGATATAAAGGTTTTCTTAAAAAAAACCCACATTTTTCCTCATGTCCTTTTCTTATAACATGCAGAGTTTTCCATCAAATTGTACGAATTTTACATAATCCTTGACAATATATAAAAGAAGCATTGTATTAAAATTCGAATATAAAAATTTGAATATTACAGGAAAAATAAATAGTTGTAGTAAATAATTTCGTACTTCGCATGTGCGGCACGTACCGCAATTTTTCTTTCATAGTTTCAGAGCTAGACATATAGGGCCACTTATATAAAAATTACAGTTCAATACCATTATAAATCAAATAGATATTGAAACTGAAAATTGGTGAATTTCCGTAGACTCTAACAGAAGCTAAATGATGAGGGTTCTTGAACGAAATGATATTTTTAAAACATACATCTTCAAATAGTAATCGTCGAACTGTAATTTAAATTATGTATTTAACTTATAAGTATACATGAGTATTCAGGATATTCAAGTTCTAATCGTATTCACAGACAAGCAAACGGATAAAATACCAAAACAAATTTTTTTTTCTATTCATAATTGTCTGAAACGTAAAAATTCGTAAAAAATCCGAGATCGAACTTTCCGAGGATTAAAATATTTACTGTTTGTTAAGCTTCACACACGGGAAAGCAAAAATGAATAAATAAAAAAATAAAGAAAGGAAGAAAGAAGGAACGAAGGAAAGAAAGAAGGAAGGAAAAAAAGAAAGAAAGAAGGAAAGAAAGAAAGAAAGAAAGAAAAAAGGAAGGAAGGAAAGAAAGAAAGAAGGAAGGAAGGAAAGAAAGAAAGAAGGAAGGAAAGAAAGAACGAAAGAAAGAAAGAAGGAAAGAAAGAAAGAAGGAATGAAAGAAAGAAAGAAAGAAATAAAAAATAAATAAAGAAAGAAAAGCTCCTGACGGCAAGCCGGAAAGCCATCCAGCTCGCATACATGACGGATCTTCCGTGGAATAGAGTCTTCAATTCGCACCCACCTTGACTCGAGTGTATGTGAAAGTGATAATTGCAAAATGCAACGAGCTAGATGGATGAAATTTTATGTATTGGGATCGAAGGCGTCAAACTTGATCGAATTTTGGACCCATTCGTTCAAAAGGAACACACCCAAATATACATTCTGCTTTCTTCGTTACGTTACAAAGCAAAGAAAGCGACATATTGTGTCATCTTGCGCTACGTGTCTGCTGCGTCATACCGGCAAGTGACTCACTTTCAGGCTGTGCGTAATTTGAATATTCTGGTAAGGAGAAATGAACAGAACGAACCATTTTGTGTCAATATACAAGGGGAGAACACTCTTGCTAGCTTTCTGTAAAATGTTTTTTAAAACCCACGTCGCCCAAAGTATTTAGACTGGTTTAAAGGCCGACGGAGAAACAGCAATATGTCTAGGGGCTTGGATTTGCCCTGATTGTTTAAGTAAACACTAAAAGATTATTAAAAACAATTTAGAAAAACAGAAAAAAATTAAAAACCTACTCACAAACATTGTGGAAAACAATATAGCTTTAAAATTTAACGGGTAATAGCATGAGAAATACAATTAAAACACAACAGAAAATAATTTTGATACAATAAATCGCAAATAGTAGAATATTAAAATAGAATAAAAGTATGCAAACAGTTACAGACATATTTAAAAAAGATAAAGAGCATGGATATGTGACAAATCTAGCGTGGCATAAACGTACGGTTACAAAATACAGAGGGAAAACAAGAAGCAACAAATGTTAATTTTAAAGCAATAACCCTCCTCCGGTGAAAAATAGATCATTAAAATAACAGGAAGAAAGAAAGGAAACTGTTAACAAGATTAAAAGCCTGTATAACTAAAAGTCTCTAAAGTTGTTAATCTTGCTGTCCTTATTAAGCAGATAAGGAGTTAGGATTGCAAGACCAGACACGCAAAATAATAAAGACAGGCGAAAGAAAGTACGTCAGACTTTTCAAGTTTATTTCTCGCCTTTCCTTTTGGCGTACGCTTGAGTTTTCTGCGGGAATTTCAACAGCACCCATATCACTTCCACAGATTGATTGATTTTAATTCCTAGCACAAATGAAATCAATCCTAGCTTTATCTGATCAATTCCCAGCCCCATGAAATCATTCCTAGTACTAATCAAATAACTTTCCTTCACGAAACAAGAACTTTGACGTTTCATTTCAAGACAAAATTTCACAATTATTTTGCTACGCGGTTGAACTTCTAACCTAATTCAAAATCTTTATTTTCCGTGTTCTTATTTTTCGAGTTCTCCTGGTCAGCACCTTATTCCCGCGAGACTGACTTCCAACATTTCAGTGACCTCCAGATATCCGACGAAAGGTGGTTGAAGATTCCTCTCACGTGCAGTGAAGCGTCGGGCAATGCAAATGCGGGCAACAGAATCAGCCAGCAAAGAGGAGATCTGTGTGAAAACATCCACACACGCATGCGGAGGGGGATGTCGTTATACTTATTTACAGTGTAGCAAGATAAAAAGCATATTCCTTTTTCTCTGAGCATAAGATAGAATCTATATATATAAAAGGCAAATACCATGACTCACTCAATCATCAAGAAATCTTCCGAGGCCTAGAAACTTGAAATTTGGAAGGTGGTTGCATTTTGGGTAGTAGGTGCTCACTGAGAATGAATTTTTCGAAATTTTAATTGATTAAAAATTAAATTTTAAATTTATCACACAATAACTTCGGAGTATATTAACGTACAAAATTCATTTTAACATCATCTTAAAGTTTAACAAATTAGCTTCTTAGTGACACCAATTTCATTTCCAAGCCACGTTCTGCTCAATATTAATTAATTTTTGAAAATGTTTTCAAACACAATTTCCAAAGGCGAAACGGGACGGAGCTACCAAGGTCATGGTTCTATTTACAGCACTGGAGGGAAACATGTTTGGTGAAGGGGAGGTACTGTTGATTTACGGTCATAGTTCACACAGGGCGTCTAATCAGTGCTGCTAGGTGGCGCTGCATATTCGGGTTTCACGTCCATATTCGACGTTAATCATTCCATCGATGAGTGATAGATGAATTGAGTGAGAGATATTTGTAACGCAGTTTTTAAATTTCATCAGCTGTGATTCATCATATAGAATTGTATCTCTGGCATTATAAAATTACGTCTTTCATTTTATAATCTGCTAAATACAAGAAAATATTCACTTTTTTATTCTTCTTTCTGGAGTGAAATGGGTGAAGCTTTATTCATTCTAAATATGCCAGGAAAATTCTGGCACATTTTTAAAATGATTAAGACTTATTAGTATGGCATATTAGTATCTGTATTTTTTATTAAGTTAATTGAAAAGTTTTTGATTCATGACTGGAGAGTAAACAATGTTGTCACTCCAACTTTTCAGATCGTTGCAGTTACAGAGAAGCTTGAACTTCTTCAAAATGAAAATAAAATACAACTTAACAAGACAAAAGGAAGGTTGGCCATGTGTAAAGACTGTAGGAGAGTATATCAAATAAAAAGAATTTAAAGAATGTTGTACCATTTTGTACAGAAGAAACTAAAACTAACTCGTAAACGCAGGGAGAAATTAATTCTTTAGAAAGTGGGAAGAAAGGTGTATTATTTTTATGCCTGTCGTAAATTTATGCTAGTAGCAGACCTTTGCATGGAATATCTGTATGTATACGAGATATGTATTTCATTTTTTAAAATTGTTAAGATTAAATTTTATGAAATATTGAAGTTTCCTTTGTTTTCCTTTTAAATACGCATTATATAGATATAATGTCATTGCCACAGATTCTTGCAATTTTTTATGGTAAGCAGTTTAAAATAAGTTAATTAACTTATTATAAAAGTTATAAGCTATTCTAAGGATTTTATATCATGTTACTGAAGAATGAAAACTTTAAATTGATATTTCTCCATGTTGTATTTTTGTTCATATACTATTTTTCAAAACCCTAGGCTTTTTTAATAATTGAATGAGCGATGTGAAATTTTTTATGTATGTTTGAAATATAAGTTTTGTAGAACTTGGCATGGAATTAACTCTAAGATATGTAGTAATTTTTTTAAAAAATGTCCAGGTAGAAATTAATGCATATTTGAGAATTTTTTGTTTGTTTAAGAATAAAAAAATAATAATAAGTTAAATATCAGCAGTAGAAAGAAATCCATACCAAGCTTTATGTAACATATTATGAGGTACTTGGAAAAAATTTGGAAAAAATATGCATATTTAAAAAAGATAATTTTTTAAAAAAAATTTAGGTTTCACAAATATTTTTTATTAAATTCATTTTTTTTTGTGTGGGATAGCCATAGAGTAGTGACTTATATAAATTACAACTGAAATCCAATTTGAAATATGAAAAATAATAATATATTGTTCAGATGATACCCCGTGTTGCCTTAAAACGGGTGAACCAACCGGTCGCCAAAGGCGGCTAGTGAAGATTTTTTTGTGAAAGACTGGATTTCATTCGTTGACAAAGACTGAAGCTGTTTTAATTCGTTCATTCTTCAAGTTGTTCTAGAGAGTCTTGAAATGAAAACAAAAACCTTTATTAAAACATTTCCTGTTGGCAAGCCGGGAGGCGAAGATAGATTCCCTTTATCTGGAGATATGGGTGGGGGTTCACGCCCTCCAGCAATCTCGCCTCTTATTTCATCAAGGTTGGAGCAACGAGGATAAAAAAAGGGTAAAAGAGAACGAAACTGATGAGAGCTTTCCAGCAAAGTTACACGTATTTTGGTTAAAATTACGGAGTTGGGGTCGAATATCTCTATCAGCCCCTTACTTCTAAGCGATTGCAGGTATCGAAAAATATGCAATACGAAAGTTTTTTGTAACGATGCAATTCGTCTAACTTGGATTATTTTTCTATCATCACATATAAGGAAGTTAACTCCCCCGGGAACACGGAAGAGATGAGCTTCCCCTGGGGTTTTAATAATGGTGGGGGGTTGTGTTACCTCCCTCCAGTGATAGTACGTACCTCCTTCGGGAGGGGTCTGGCCGTGGCCAGGTGATTGGCTACTAGGACTCCAGCCTCATTACTCGAGCTGTCGTAAAGGCAATTGTCATTCAGGACCCCGGATGCTTAGACAGGGCAGGGATAACACGGTTTGCGGTTATGAAGCAATTAATGGTAGGGGAGACACCGTGAATAGGTTTCCACTTCTCACAAGAAAGTATATGAGTAAAACTATAAATCTTTTCATTTTAACCCCTTATGTTTCGTCTTTTCCGCAATTACCAACGCTACTTTCGCGTACCTCTAACTGGCACGCGTACCACGGGTTGGGAACTTCTGTTCAAAGGGATTGCAATTATCGAAAAACTCTCAATGCAAAAGTTGTTCATTATGATAAGGTAATAGATTGCCTATTTTGAATGTTCTATCTTCAATAGTAAGGGAGTTACGGGGAAGCGGATATGCAGCCATTTCGGCCCGGATGGTCTATCTTCGAACTCGGATACGATTTCCATTTTCTCTATAACGCATCCTTTGCCGCTTTAAATCAAATTAAAATTACTCTAGTTATCATATTCACAAGGTAACATGCCCAAAGCGATACATACAGACAGAATTTTAAACGAAGGGTACTTTCAGGAGAAACTGTGCACATATTTTACTTAACCCTTTATTTCCGGACGGTAGTTAATAGACCAATTTAATCACGCTTATATGTTTATAATTTTACTCCTTTTCCAGATAGTGTTCCCATGAACACGAAGAATATAGTTGAGATGGAGGTTCAATACCTCGGACCCTAATCCGTCCCCTACAAGTATATAGATGCAGCGAACTTTTGGAACGTGCCTTAAGATTGTTTTTGCTTCGTGAGTCTTTCTTTTCATATGTAAACACACATTTTTCATCGTTTTTATAATTTTCCCATGTTTTTTGTCGCTGTTAAAACACTGTAAGTAATCTTTTTTTTCTTCTTTCTTTTGCTCAATAAAGTTTCCACGCACACTCATCCAAGCTGCAAACCAGAGATTTTTATGTCTGGAGTCAGGTGTGTAGTAGTGTAAAGTAAATTTCCGACAGCAAGCAGTAGATGGTTGATGAAGACAAAAACTAAATTTTTTGATTATTATTCAAAATAATTAAATGATTTTATTTAATTAAAAAGTTTTTCATCTTTTCTGGTGTTATTCTGCATTAAAACGAATCTAATGATGCCTAAATAAAATTGATAAGTGGCTGGGAGGTTAATTCGGTAAATATAGGGTTAAGTCGTGTCATGAGAAACATTGCAAAGGTAGTCTCCCTTATAATGATGCAATAATGTCTTCCTACATGGGAATACAAAGAAAAAGCTTCATGAAAAATTCAAAGAAAAATACCATTGCACTCCAACTATATTGAACAATCTATTTATTTACAGAAACAAATCAAGTGCCTCTCGAACTTACATGTAGTAATATCAAACACAAATACACAAGCAAGAAACCTCTGTTTAAATTGAAGCACATTAATGAACGAATTAAACATCCCAGGAAAGCGACGAGAATAGGAGAATACAATTGTCCAATCCAAAAGCGAATACCCGCACGGACTACTTTGCGAATGGGAACAGTTAAAACAGCCCAGGGGTCGATGTGTTGCAATAGCGGCGATAAACTATCTTCATACGCCTCCATTTCTTCCAGCGCAAGTAGCCATTTCTGTTCATACTTCAAGAATAATTTAACCACGAAGAAAACAATTAATAAGTAACCAGACAGTAATATAATCGTCAATATGAGAATTGAGTCCCACAGAGGAAATGGTTCAAACCATAGTATGCAAAAAACAATCAAATGTAGGATTATGTACATATCAACTAAGAAAACTAAATCGGCAAAGAGCTGAATGTCTTCTGGGCTCGATATAAACTGAGTCACATGCGCACATCTGGGAATCCGCTCTTTATGAGTCACATCATCAATAAGTTGAGCACGAGATCTGGAATCATGAACACTGGAATAAGAAAAATGAGTTTCAATACTTTTTTTCAGCAAAGACAATAATTAAACAAATTGATTATTTTTGGAAATAGTTTTATGAACACATACGAAGACCAATAGACCACTATGGAAAGACATAAGTCTACGTCAAAATTTGTACAATTTAAAACTTTTCAGTTTTTTCTCGGTTATCTATGCCTTTTCCAGTTAAATATTTTAAAATCTATACTGAAAAAAGACTTAAACATCGATATAATAATACATAATATTTTTACAAAAATTAACAACTTTGCACTGCTCGGTGGACAGCATACGTATAAATAAACACTTCTTTGCATATATTCAATGAATTTAGAATAATTTAATAATTAACCAATAACATTAAATACTAACTACATTTTTTACTTAAAAAATGAAAAGATTGTATATAAAAAAAATTCTAACTAAGCAATTCATTTTTGAAAAAATTAATTTTATTTCATAAATTAATCGAAAATCAAATCTACGTCTTCATTTCATTTTGTTTCATTCATCATAGTCTTTTAATAGACTTACACAACTTTTGCTGACAAATAAAAAAATATAAGAAAATGCAGTGGGTAGGATTATGAAGGATGTTTAATCAGTAACGGGTAATTCTAGCTAATGTTTAGCTTTGTACTTTTTTTTTATCAAACCGAATTCTAAGATTATTGCCTCCCTTACATATTTCCCTGAAACAAAAGTGAAAGATCCAGTAGAAAATATTTGGAGCGAAATTATTCACATATTTTCAAGAAACCTCTCGAATTTCCAATCTTCTTGACCATTATACCTGCCACATTAATATTTAGATGGATCAAAATTTCGTTATCACATCATTTCGTTTCATCTATCATAGTCCTCTAATACAGTGGTGAGCAAACTGCTCTCTTATTATGAACTCTTGCTCCTAAGACAATTGGAATAAAGGGACCTCGAAATACGGGAACACCCGAGTTCCTCTTTCAAATCGAAGGGAAATTTACCTTCCACCTCAAAAACCACAATGACAGCTGACACTGTCCGAATTCTAACAAAAGTTCCTTTTCTCCTTACTTAACCCATACTCAACGAAAGGAGGTATAGATTTCGCAGTGATATTCAGACGTTTCGGACGGTTGCCGGATCTTGCTTGAAGGGACGTTTGGGACATTCCCTTATCAAAAGAGTTAAGCGCCTTCTCTCAAGGCTTATTTGGTTCTCACGTTCTTTATTTGGTATCAACTACTACTTTTTTCAAGAACTCTTCAATTTTGGTCAATTTTCGGTTCGGTTTGTATTAAAACGAGGCGTTAATATAATTAATCTAACTCTTTATAAAAAAGAGCGTTTGAAATCTAAAAATTTTTTCACAATTTTAAAATGGAGCTAAATGCAAGCAATGAGGTGCAGCTGTCAAGATCTTGCTTTGGTGACTCTGCGCCAAACGGCACAGGTCAGACAGATGAAAGAATGTGTACGAACATTCAGATTTCCACCAAAGGAGAAAAGATTAGAAATATTATATCAGATTTTTTAAAGGAATTAATTAAAAACCTGGTCCGATCTGTGTTTGAAGTGAAATCCTGCATGCCCCCAAAATCGGTAAATTCCTGTTCAGAAACTTCATCAGACATGTCGTCCCAAACTATCCAATGAAATTCTGGATTCTTGAGACTAGAAATAAAAACAAACACGACTTTACTTCAAGAGAAGATATAAGAATCAAGTTCATAATTTAGACAAACAATAAGTTATATAAAAACAATCGAATGAATAACAATAATCGAATGAGTCTAAGCATAAAAACGTATTTCATTGTAATTTCTCCCACTTTCTCAAGTGTTTCATATCAAAATCTTCAAAAAAGTTATCAGTTTCAAAAGGAGAAAATAAAAATCAAATTATAAGAAAGAAAAATAATTCTTCAGTGTTTTGCAGATTATTTCTTTTCACTTTCTTGTAGATATGAAGTACACAACGGAAAAGTTTTGTTATCGTAGAAATATTGGACTTCGAGATTTTAATGAGTGCGCAAGCATTTTTGGAACAATATATTTGTGTCTGTTTGTGCGTATGTGAATACAATAACTAAAAAAGACGGCATAGGCCAGACAGATAAAACTTTCTATGCAGACCAAAATTTGAAAAACTGTCAGTCCATCCGCTTGTATGTCAACACGATAACTCAGATACGAAAAACTCTAGATGACTGAAATTCGCTATTTAGTCTCCAAAATTGTAGATATGTTACATTTATGGTCAAATCCATAACGATTCCGATTCATGTGTATTGAAACGCCATAAATCAGAAATACTACGAGTTATACGGATGGAATTCAGCATGTTATCCTTATATAAAACCTGTAGATCTGTGAAAAAAATCCAAATTAGTGAAAGGAAAGATATGATATTCCTAATTGTTTTCTTGATTTTCTTCGCTATACTAGAGGGATGAATGCAAAACGCAGCGTATTGTGAGAAGGATGAGTACATTTCTAAAAAAAAAAACCTGCCAAAGCTTCACGATAAATCGCCAAATGTTAGCGTCAAGCTAACGGAAACCTTTGGCAGAATGTGCCAAATTCTAACTATAGATCGTCAGTTCTGATCAATCAATCGTTGGCGATCACTCAGTGGAATTTAGCGGTTTTTGTCGCGGTTCCTTTAATTGAAATTAATGATGTATCTGTCCCTACAAAAAAGAAAGAAAGAAAAGGAACTGAAATCTGAATACATAAGAAGCCATATTGTAGTATACATTTTACGTATTACCGTTAGTAGGGCACTAGATAATAACCTGCCAAATCTGTTCTAAAACCTGACAAAACTTAGCTATGAATATCATCACCAATTTTGGCGCCAAAAAACGGTATAGCGCTAACTATTCCTCCCTCGGCCCGTCGAAGGCCTTACTCCCTCATGGGTGGGCTGGGCTGGGCTGTGGCGGGTTGTAAATAAATGGTACTTTTCCGTTTGCCGGGAGGAGGCGAAAAATCGCCAAATATTATAGAATTCCGCCAAATTTCTTACAACCATTATTTCGTTGACTTCGCTTCCCTTGGCGACTTGGCTCGCGTTTGGTTCACAATTGGCGACATTTGTGCCCGGCTAACGGAAAAGTACCAAATAAATAAATATAGATCTAACATTGAAGCCTAGTGACGGTTCGGGCCTCGATAACGAAAATATATCCATGCAAGTATACGAGAAAACCGTGTTTTGAAGAATGAAATTTTTATAATTTTGCATCTGTACTTTTCCCTTAGCCGAGCGCAAATGTCGTAAATTCTGAACCAAACGCGAGCCAAGTCGTCAAGCTAAGCGATTTGGCGCAGATATCGCCAAGTGAACCAAACGCGAGCCAAGTCGCCAAGCGAAGCGATTTTCCGTCATCCGGGCGCAAATGTCGCCAATTGTGAACAAAACGTGAGACAAGTCGCCAAGAGCGAAGCGATTTTCTGTTAGCCGGGCGCAAATGTCGCCAATTGTGAACAGCCAAGAGCGAAGCAATTTAAAGTTAGCCGGGCGCAAATGTCGCCAAGTGTGAACCAAACGAGAGCCAAGTCGCCAAGAGAATGATTGTAAGAAATTTGGCGGAATTCTACATAATTTGGCGATTTTTCGCTTGCGCCCGGATAACGCAAAAGTATCTTGCATCTTATGAAATTGAGAAATAGCATGGATAAATTTTGATGCACATCAATCTTAAAATTCTCTTTTCATTTTCATCATGTTATTGTATCTATGCTATACTGCAATGCACGCACGATTCTCTTCACTAACCCTCTATGAGCCTGAATCTCCTTTTTTTCCTATCTACATTTTCAGCTGCAAAGAAAATAATTTACTTCGATTTGTTATATTTTCTTAAAAGTATGCTCATGAGAAGCTTTCCAAGTTTCAAAGATTCAATTTATGTTAAAAATAGCTATTTGTTTTATCAAAAAAGTAATTTCATAGAGCTCAAATTTATTTGATCAAATCAATAGGCAGCCTGGAGGGCTAACCCAGAAACCTGAATACAAGACGCCTTAATTGTTGTATACATTGTATATATATGTGCTACAGGGACCCGATATACAAAACTGCCAAATCTTTGAGACAACTCGCCAAATTTAAGTGATAACTCTTACCAGCAATCTTCACGATGAATATTGCAGCTAATAAAATCGCAACAGCATTCAAGTTCGGCGACGAATTAGCCTTGCTAAAGGAAAAGTACCAGTGGAATTATACGAGAAAGTCAGGAGAGGACACCCGATAGTTTATTTGGCAGCATGTCAACTTCAGATATAGTATGAGAATATTTAGATCACAAAAGTTATAGGTTCTTTCTTTCCTGCTTATTAATTTAAACCTGTTGTTAACTCTCTCAAGCATTTTACAAATGCGTGTGATTTGAAGTGGCGTAGCGAGGATAAATGGTGCCCGAGTTCTAATAGGATTTTTCGGGGGCCGCCCCCGGGGCGGGGGGGGGGGGGGGGGGGGGGGGGGGGGAGACCAGTGCCCGGGTCGTGGTATCTTTTCGCCCTCTCATCGTATTTAAAAAGTGACCTAAACGCATTCACGTTTAATCACCATGGCCAGTGGCGTAGCGAGAGTAAGTGGCGCCTGGAAAATAATAAGATTTCTTTTATCCCAGCCGTTATCCGTGGCACAAAAAGCGTAAATGGCACCAGGTATTACTTTTACGCTCCTCAATCACACTTTGCTTTAAAAATGGCATAATTGCAGTAATGTTCTTCCTTCATAACAACCCCTAAAACTCTTTTCAGGGGTATCTATAAGCTGCAACGTCCAGACTTCTGAGTTTACCGCTAGAGCCGTCGCACTACACCCGAGTCAGCTATGCAGGGAAATTAAATTCTATTAGAAACTGGTTCTTTGCTCCTTTAAAAGAAGAGAAGAGAGGACTTTGGCGCCAACGATCGTGCTCTGACTGGAGGCCGCTGTGATGTCGGCGAGGGTTATAAAAACTGAATCGGCTGCTATACGGAAAATTCAGTTTCTTTTGTACATAATTAATGTACCTAGCTGTAGATAATGGTAAAATTACTTCTAATTAAATTATTTTCAATAAAACGAATGCCTGTTTCCTACAACGCCTTTTTCCCTTGGTCGTTATGCCCCTGGTGATTTGAAAATTGATTATTTTACAGCTTTTCTGAGAAAATTGTGGTAAATTTCCCTATGAAATTCACATTACAAAATATTTGGTGAAAATGTTTAATTAATAAGCACCAGAGAGACCTGAATTCTTTAAAACGTATAATTGGTAAATTTGATCAAATTTTTCAAAAACACTTTTATTAGTCTATTTTTAAATGAACTCTAGAACTTGGTACGCACTTTTAAATAAGCGCCAAGTCGCCAAAGCAAATGAAAGTATTACTTGAATTAACTTTGGCGACTTGTCGGCAAAGAAGTGCAGCCGTAAAGGTCTTGCTTTGGCGACTTGGTGGCGTTTAAAGTATGTATACCAACTTCTAGATTTCAACCTATTTTCTACCTTTCACTCCCTAAACCATCATCCACTATTACAAATCTTATAGAATCTTGGAATTTTTTTCTCATATTGACTATCAGAAGGCGCAACGAGTACCGAGTAGAATTTTAAAGAAACTAAACGATTAGCTGATAATTAACTTCCGAAAACGATTAACTGATAATTAACTAAACTAGTAAATTGTCACCAAAAATACGTACGTGCATTAAATTTTAGAAGAATGGACGGATACATCCACGCAATTTTGTAATGAAACGAATAATATATACATATCTGAAATTTAAATTTAAATAAAGTAATTCAAAGCTATTTGAAGCGTTGAGACAGCAATTTATCTGAAACGTCTAACTGAAAACTATGTTGCCATGCTTATAAAATATTTTTTTATCTTTAGTATTGCTATTCCTACTGAATGGAAATTTTACGGATATTATTTTTAGATACAAAAAAATTAAAAAGATTTAAATTTTATTTATATAATTAATTAAAATTTGTGTCGTTAATTAAAACTGTTAATAACTTAAGAGAAAATAATTTTTCGGCGGTTTTTAAGAATCGCTTGATATAGTCTCAAATAACCACGCGATTTAAAAATTGTTTAGTGCACCTAGGTTATTTATTTATTATAAATATTCATGAGCCAAATATTGAATATACAAAGTCGAAATATGAAAGTTCTTTTAAATTTTAATGATTTTGGCTGAAATATAATCTTTGTTGTTTAAGCTCGGTGCACACATCCAATTTTTGTTGGACAACTAATTAGCGATAAAATGCCAGGAAAGAAATTCGCCGTTTGAAATGCATTGATAAAAGTTGATTAGTGCGCGCATTACCTCCTGCGAAGCAACTTGTCGGACAAACTATTAGTTAAGGTTTTGCTTAGCTCTTTCAATATAGGTCGAAACGAAATCGGAGCAGAGCCGAACGCGCTTTCTGTGCGTGTAGAGCAACCGGCCTCCTCAATAAGGGCTGTCGTAGCAATTCAATCCAATCGGAAGAGTGGCATTGATAGCAGCAGCTAGGGAGTGCACACAATACTCCAACATAGCAGTTTTGATGGCGGCCAAGTAATTAGCGACAAAAAACCCAAAAAACAAATCGAAATATCCATCGATACGAATCGATAGAAAGCAAAGCAAAAAAATAAATTAAAGGAGATTCGAATTTCTAAAAGTCCAAACATCGTAACATGATAATCTTTTAGGCTTCATGCATTATCTTTATTCATATTATTTTTAAAAGTTTTCTTTTATTATATAACAACGATAAAGTACACAAAAAATTCGACGGGAGGCTGTCTCTGCGAAACGGCCGCTGTGATTGTGGGCCGTAGACTTACTTACCTTAATCAACTGCGACTTTCTGTGACTAAAGTAGCTCTATGTGACTGAAGTAACTCTTTGAGACTCTGAGATTATGTGATTGGAGTAGTTCTTTGTAACTATCAATTTATATGACTGATTCGTGATTTTGTTTGTTATTTTTTTCGCGAAAAAATTCTTGATGCATTCGATTTCGTATCCGCTTCAACAAATCACTTCGCTGACTCATTTTGGCAGATTTTAGAAATTTCTACGGAACAAAATTTTCAAAATCCAGTTAATATACCGGTCACAAAAGACTGCAGCAAGCGACTGACGCCGCCAGACAATTAGGTATGAGAAAGCGTGGGAAGCTAGGTTGGTCACTGCGTGCGTGCGCATTGGTAGCTGTGACGTCATCAAAATTCTTCGTGATTTTCGCCAACTAAGCAACTCGACTGTGACTAAACAGTAATTCCGAATTCTAAATTTATTTTTGAAAATTCAGCGCCCACCTTTCTCTGTTAAATGAAACTTAAAATAAAATTCTAATTGTAATGCATTAAAAGCAGACATAAACCAGTATTAAATAGATCGACCTAATATGGTATGCGTATCTATTAGACATCGAAAATAACGGACAGTGAAAGAGGCAGAATCTCTTTACACTTCTGGCAAACCGTCCGAAAAGGGTTACTCCGATCCCCTCTGACCCCGCCTTCAAAACGCGAAGCCCTGCTCTCTCTGATTTCCTCTAGTGCGAGAGAGCCTCTCCTCCCTCCTTCACGTTTCTACAACGGTCGCATTTCAGCTTTTATGGCCAGCAGTCCAAAAAGACTTCGAGGGAAGTTGGAGTTTCAAAATTTTCGACAGCATCACGCTAATTCTTATCGGATTTTCGTATTGGGGACCGGTTTTGGTGCGGAGTGGCCAAATTGGCGTGGAGCGTCCAGCTTAAGTCTAAGGGCGAGAAAATGAGCTTGCGAGCAACAGGAGGTTCTTTCGACATATTCTTGTGGCTGGAGTAAAATACAAGAATGAAATAAAAATCATAATTTAATACATAAATTAAGAATTTTACAGATTTAGGTGGATTCCTTACAGGAGTGCTGTCTATTGCAATGGTTCTCGTGACTTCTCTTACAATTGAAAATATAATTCAAATTAGATGAATTATTACCTTATCATATCGAACGAATTATGAATTACGGCTCCAAGTGCTATGATTCGACGATGTAGCAGTTGTCTTGCGACTTCAGTAGCTACAATTGCTTAGAAGTTATGGCCTGAATAGTGATTTCTAATCGCTAACCTCGGCATTCCACACCTCATTTAAGAGCTCTCATCAGTTTTATTATCTCCCAACCTATTTCATCATCATAGCTCCAGTCCTTATGAAATTAGAGAAGAAAATTTTGGATGGAAGTGACATTTTCATTTCCTCATATTTCTAGACAAAAAGAATCTAACTTTTTGGACGAAAGTTAGGCCTCTCTCATAAAATATCCCAGGTTTGAGTTCCTGCCTGGAGGTGACCCTTGATGCAGGGCCGAATTCATTTTTGTTTTATTTTAGAATTTCCGATTTTCACTTCTGTTAATTATTGGTGTCATTGGTGTGTTAGATGCAGTGGAATTTTACACGCTCTAAATACAAGGGTCTTTTAACAGTTCTATGAATTACTTAATAGATATATTTTTTATCATTTTACAAATTCATAAACATATTTTTCTGAATGTATTAATGGACTTGTTGAGTTTCTATCGAAGAACCCATTAACTATTTTTCTCTTTTGATTGGTTAAATTCAAGCTGTATACCACCTATATCTTTTTACTTTCTCGTATACGAAGTATACAAAGAGAAAGCATTGTAATCGTAAAAAAATTCGAACTCGAGATTTTGACGAATCTACACGTTTTAGATCTCCCTGTGTCCGAAAAACACAATTTTGGAATTTTGTCTGTGTGTCTGAGAACACGATAACTCGAAAACTATTTGAGCTACGGGGATGAAATTTGGTATGCGGTCTTTAAACATAATTTGTAGGTTTCTACCAAATTTCGGACAAAGTCCGTCAACGGGAAGTCTGTGTGTCCGTATGTCCGAAGTCATGTGAACACTATAACTCAAAAACTTGAATAGCTAGATAGATAAAATTTGGTACACAGTTTTATCGTCATGAATGTAAATCCGTATAAAATTTTGGGCCAAATCCGTTAAAGGGTTGACTGTCTGTCGGTCTGTATAATTTTACTTTTGAAGAGAATCCGTTATCCTCACGCATGATTATCTGTGCATGATAATCAGCAGCTCTTGCTTGGCGCTTTTTTTCTTCCCTTTTGGCTCTTTTTTCTCCCTTTTGGCGAATTCTGATCCTGCCTCGGATTATTTTATTGCCGTTTGTTCTGTCGTTTCAACGTGTGCTGGAGAAACTTGTTGCGTTCTGGGAATAAAGCAGATTCGAAATTTTTATCCGAGCGAGTTTGCGGGGAACTGACTTAATTTCTTTTATTTTTTTTTATCTCCACTGCGTTAGGGTTTTTAGATAATTTTTTTTCCCTTTATGCGTTAGGAGTATACGAGAAAGTTTAGGGGAGAACACTCCCGCTGGTTCTCACGAACAAGAAGCAGTAAACGATGAAAAATTATGAACGTTTCGCATTATTTCGCTACGAGTTGCTTTGAAATTTTCTCCTAAAAAGCAGCAGTATTTTCGTTCAAAATGCCTTCTTTTTCATCTGAAGTTTATTAAAATAACTGCACATCTTTCAAATTAGCAAACTTTTCTAAGATTATAGTGCAGAAAATTTGCGACTTCTCGGAAACTCTACTTCGATTCCCAGAGACCATTCGTTTTCGTCAGCCACCTGTTCCTCTCTCTTCTTTTCTCCCTTTTCGAGCCCTTTACTCGAAGGGCGTAGTCGAGAGAAGTCTGTTGATTGCGCAGGGGCGTGAGTAATGATGGCTTGCAGGGGCTGAGCATCTATCAGCCAACCGCGAAATCGGAAGTCATTCGTCAACGGGCGTCGAGCAGGCAAGTGGAATGCGGTCGCAGAGAATTATTCACACACCAAGGTAGAAGGACTTTTTTTTTGAAGGAAACCCATCCGAATTAATAAAATCTTAACGATTAATAGGATTCTTTCTTTAATTGTGAGTCTCCAGCAAGATATGAAATCGTCGCTTAACAAGCAATAGCACCTATCTCAATTTTTTGAAATTTCAAAAAGAAATATTCAAATGAATTTTTCGCAACCAATAGCGAATATTTCTATATTTTTTTCACATCTGGTTGGAATTTTTAGTCTCATCTTCATATCATACGTTAAATAAATTCGGAAAAGTTTGTTATTGGTGGCGAAAAAAATCTTTTTTCCCCTTCTCTTCTGCTGGAATATTGTCATGTATTCTGTAAGCGGAATAAGGCAAATATACATACTCGTTTTTACATACTTTTATTTAACTTGACTTGTTTCATGCTTGTCATGATTTATTTTTGATTAATTGATTTTTCGATCACCTCTTGATATACTATAGTTCCTTTTTTATGCAGTTATTTGTTCCCGATGAAAACACAATATTTTAATATTTTCAGAACTTAATTATCAGTTAATCGCTAGAATTTCAACTAAATTTTTATTTCGTTTGAGTGGTGAAATCTTGTTGTGTTTTGAGAAAAAATTATTTTAAGATTCTGAATTAGAATACATATTGGGATTATTAATCCCTTAAGTGGTTTGCCCGGATGCCGTATGTGTAACAATTATTGTAATTTTGAACTTAAAATCTAAAACAAAGTCATTCACGTCGAAACAAAAATTACGTGGAATCCATAAACATTTCAACTGTCTTTAAGGTTGCCAATTGAAATAAAGTAAAAACGCATTCCCAAAATAGAAAGTGTCATCCAATTAGATGATTGAGGAAACAAACCAGTTAAGAGGTTAATAAAGCTTTGCCTAATAATGGGCGCCTCTAAAGATTATGCCGTTCGAGGAAGCGAAATGCAGCTTTGGATGCAGGTATTTTAAGGCAGGTGTTCAAAATTGTTGTGAAAACTACAGTTCAGTTCTCACAGTTACGGTTAAAGTGACAAAATTTGAAATGACAGCACTTTTTATGATTTTCATAGTCAAGGAGCATAAATGACGTTGGAACGTTAGTTGCATCACTATAGCCGTCGTGGTTAGACAGGGAGTAAGAAGAAGGTAAGAACAACAGATAGGGAGAGAGAAAGAAACAAGGAAGATAAATATTTTATTGCCGTTCAGTGATTCTTCCCGTTCCCGCCTTCACACATGATGATACTTTATTTACGTGTGGAAAATCTCCACTAGAAGGTCTACCATATCCAATAAAGTGCCCACTCTAGTGTTGGGGGATAGGCATTTTCTCGAATGTGTTAAACTACTTTTTAAGAAACAGAAATTTCTTTCATGATATTTGAATGTGAAAGAAGCGGATTAAAAGCAGTTTTCAAAGCCACACTTCTGACAGTGAGTCAAAAATAAGATTATTTTTTTCATTTGTTTTCTTTTTTTAGTCTTAAATTTGTAATTTATTGTTATAAACATTTTGAAATTTTGTAATAATTTTTTCCCAATTTCGCTACTAGGTGGCACCACTCGTATGGAATCAAAATTTGGCAAAATTAATCCATTAACTCATAAATAACCTCTTAACCTATAACAACGTGTCTGACACGTGCATCGAATTACAGAATTTTTGCTATTTAAATCCGTAATTAAATCAACGTAACAAATAATTTTAATACAAAAATCACTTGTACAAGCTTAAATGTCTTAAGTGTTCTTTTCCACCTAAAAAAGTTTGAAATAATAATAAATATCCCAAATGTGTCATCTAATTAGGAGGCTAAATAAAATCGTTGCGCAAGAGGTTAAGCTCTGAAAAAATTAAAATAATATGTTGTTGTAGAGAATATGCCAATATAATCTATGAAACTCTAGTCTTACATCTGAAGCGAAAATCCGAAGTGAAAAATCTATTCATCTCTAAAAGAACGAAACAAATCGAGTTCAATAAAGGTGTGTGAAGAAAAAAGAAACTAGCCGACACGTTCTCACTTTCCTCCTCAAAGCTCTGTGTGACTTTACAAATTCGACATACTCGCCAACTTTGGAGACTTTTGGGAGAAAAATTAAATTCACCCACTTCCCCAACTCTTTCCTGGGGAGAGACCCTAATCCAGTTTAGATTTCTCTTTTTCTTCTCCTTCTTGTTGCTCCCAGCTGTCTTGATGAGCGTAGAATCCCCGCTAGACTGACTCCTCACTCGTGGTCGATTGATCTTCCATTTTCCGAAGAAGGAACTTTTTGAAGATCTTCTCAGGTTGAGAACATCCTTCTCCTCAGGCGGGTTTATCAGGTTTGGGATTCGTTGGAGGTGCGGGCCACAAGTGGAAAAAAGTTTGGTCTATCTTTTAATCTAAGGATTTAGAGTCAAGAAAGGAATCGCCAACGAACCCAGTAATAATTTAGTATGAGGACAGATTTAGGATATATTTATAGCGAGAATGATTAAATAATGAAAGAAATAGACCAGTAGAGGGTAAGTTACAATTTCTTTTAATATAATGAAGACCCTGAATCTCATTATTCTTCCCTGAAAATTATTTTTCTATGACTGAAATAATTTTCAAATTATTAATGGTTGTTAAACAATATGTTTAAAACCAGCTGGAGCGTTCTCCCCTCCACTCTCTCGTATACGCGCAAAATATGGCGCGTTTTGTGTTTAGCAGAACAGGCTGGTCATAAATTATACTGTACAACAAATTTGAGCCTTTTTCTGTCCTTTATATGAAACTATGTGATTCTTTATAAACAAAAGGTGCTTGATTCATTTATCAAAACCAAAATGGTCCATCACGTGCCGTTTTTGTAGGAGACATACTTCTTATATTTATACAAATTGGTTACAGAGAAATATAACAGAGGCTTGATTACAGAAAACACAAACACTGAAATGATTTGTTTTTGGCCGTTTCCTCTTGTAGGCATCTGATTGTGTGTCCCTGATAACAGACCAGCAATATTCAGCTATCATACTTCGATTCCATCGTCCACTGAAACGGTTTTCAAACATAGAGATGTCTTGGTAAAATCTTTCCCCATGCTTATAACTAATTGCGTCAAGATTTTGAGGAAATAAGTTCAGATGTGAATCCAAAACGTGTAGTTTTATCCAAAGTAGTATCCAAAACGTGTATGACATATTACAACCTATCACACGAAAACATTTCACCATGTCACCAAAAAGATCTTCATAGTTTTCAGCTTTCTTATTTCCAAGGAAATGTGTGCACACTGATTTGAATGCCAACCAGGCTGCTTTTTCTGCTTCTGACAGTTTTTTTTCAAATTCTTCATCACGAAAGACTTCTTTAATTTGTGGGCCAATAAACATCCCTTCTTTTACCTTTGCCTCACTTAAATGTTTGAATTTGTTCCTGAGATGCAAGAAAGCCACTCCTTCTCTGTCCAGAACTTTTACAAATATTTCCATCAAACCGAGTTTAATGTGCAATGGTGGAAGAAAGACACATTGCGGATTCACAAGTGGTTCATGTG
Organism: Araneus ventricosus; assembly: GCA_013235015.1. Classification (NCBI taxonomy): domain Eukaryota; kingdom Metazoa; phylum Arthropoda; class Arachnida; order Araneae; family Araneidae; genus Araneus; species Araneus ventricosus. The sequence continues at coordinate 291,481 of BGPR01000392.1, read as the reverse complement.
ATATGTTTTTGGTGCCAGGAATGAATTTTGTTCTTGGAGGACACTTTTTACGGATGTGGCTTTTTGTGGATTTTTGGAGCTAATATGTGGATCTTTGGAAAAATGGTGCGTGGTAAACAAAAAATAATGTGACAAATGTGGCATAACGCGATCTGCGTATTTTATATTCAATTTTGCGCTCAATGAAAAAAAATCAAATTATTTAAAATACGATTTTTTGAAGATCTGCAACTTCACCTATCTTACATGCAATAATAATGAATGATCCATCCTTAGAAATACTTTCATCTGAATAATATTTTCGAAAATTATTTATGAACCTCTTTCGAAGAGTGACTTCTAACAAAAGAAAACGAATATTCAGTCTATCAGAAAAGTTTCTGTCGAAGAAGCATGAAGCGAAACAGAAACGCATAAACAGACCATGGGAGAAGGCGAAGGAAGCATAACCGGGGAACGAAGAGGAACTTTCAGTGGGAGGAGAAAAAATAAAAAGAGTATTTATCTCTCTTAGTTCGTTACTCACATAGCTAGTGCTAGAGGAAATGCAGCTCCGGAACCTCTGAATTCAAAGGTGTAAAGAGTTGTTTTTCGTTTCCCTATTCATCCGTCAGCTGTACGCAGTGGGCGAATTTTGATGCTTTCGAAGGCTACTATATTTGCAGTCCCAAAATATGTCTCTCTTACCTTTGATTGATTTTCTGTACCCGTTTCCTGTTTCCATTGATTCCTCCCCTCATTTTCGTTGATCATGAAACCATCAGACGATCAGACGATTTTAAAACGATCTCAGGTGGTGTTGCAACTCTGCAGCTCTAATGAATTCTCCGCCGCCGGTGCGGAACAAGAAATTATTCTCGATCGGTGAATCGATATTTTCAGTGGAAAATAAGCTACGGAATTTTATCGTTACAAACATGAGATACATAAAAGTGTGTAAAAATTCTGCAACTGCTGCTCATTCTTGTGCAACTCCACAGTGTAGAAAATAAATCGATGACTTGCTAAAAGAAAGTGTATCTTCCCATTAAAGGCTTTGGTCCACACTTTGGCACAGATTTACAATAACGGTGTAAAGACCTATGCCAAGTTTCATTGAGTTAGCTTCATGAGCAGTTTTCACATACACACTGACAGACAGATGGACATAACGACATAAATTGCCAAAAATACTGTTTGCATATTCAGTTAGGTCTAAATCGTATAGATGCCTCAAAATTTCTAGATCAAAATTTTTTGACGGTTTGAGTCTTTTGTTAATGTGTATATACATCGTATTCGATAAAAGAGAGAAATGCTCCTCTTAATAAAAGTTTTCTTAAGGCAGTAAGTATCGTGTAAACTGATTTTATGAAAATAATACAATTTGCTTCTTTTTTTATCGCTATTAATTTTTAATTCTTCTGTCTTTAATGCTAAGGTTTCAGACGATTACACGAAGTTAAATAATCAACCAAATTCTACAAAAAAGTTTTTTTCTTCAATTGTGTTATTTCTATCTTCTCAATTAGTTGTCTTTGTATTTTCACTACTTTTTGGAACTCGTAACGTGGAATAATTGTCTTGGTAAAAAGGCTGAATGAATTTTCGTTTTTAAAATGAAATGACCTGTAAGTTTTATTCAAAATCTACAGGGAAACCTCTTTTGACACGATGGTAGATGAAAAAAGTGATAATTTGTCGAAGTATTCGATTCAAATGGGATCTTTTTTCTAGCCGCTAAGTAGAAAAGAAAAAAAGCTAAGTAATTAAAATTCTTTACAGTTCTGCATAATTGCCGTTAAAGTGAGTGAACTAATTTTATCCTTCTTGGACGCCTTACTTTTTATGAACAGAATACAATTACTTTTTATTTAAATTAGTGTTCGAAACAAAAAAATTCCTACACAGTTTCAAGTTTAAAATGTTAATACTTAGGTAAGGCGATCGGTTTTTATTTTTTTTATCGGTTTTTTTGGAAGAAAAGATACAACTCATTAGAAGCCAAATGGCGTGGTAGATAATCTAATGAAGAAGCAAACACAATTCTATTAAATTAACTGCTAAATATGAGTTTAAAGTTTATTGAATTAAATTTAACTTTATAATGTACTGTGATTTTATTTATTGTCAACTTTGTTTCTTCTATCTTTACCTCCAACTATACAGGGTGATTTAAAATGCAGAGTGCAAGCTGTTACGAAACGTGGAAAACACAAATACAAACCCAAATCACATAGGAAAGCACGGTTGGAAACACTAACCGGATCAGCTAGAGGGCGCTTTTCGCTCGTTCTGCTATTAGATTTCAGTGTTATTTGTGTTTACAATTCTGATTAAATATGAATAGCTATCAATAGTTTAGTATTTTTTGAAGGAGCCCATGCTCCGCCGTTGTGAAGCGTAAATAACTGTGAATGGTGAGGTTGGAGCTAAGCCAATGTAACGTTGATTTGGAGGAATGTATTGAAGGGTTGCCATGTTGAAAAGTCAAATTTGTTCGACCAAAAACTTCAACAAAAGGAACCAAATGACTGACAGTGTCTCTTGGTAGTTTTGAGATTGTTTTTGACCCTGAGTAGGGCTAGGGATGTCTTATTAGTGAAAGTAATCGCTGACCATACCATCAGAAATCCACCATCCTGTTGTCATCTCTAAACATGCTTCTTAGTTTTTTCCGAAGATCATTCCAAGAGCATGTAATCCAATCAGGTCCGTCCAAATTCCATTTTTTTCATCGCTGAATATAAAAATAAACCAAACATCACCAAATTACATGCGATGTTTGGCTTACTATATTCAAGCTTCTTTGTGGAGTGATGTCAAGCCAAGTGATCGAGGCATCTTGGGGTTTTTCATATACCCCGAATCTAAAATTCTTCTATGAATAGTCCTTTTCGCTATTTGGCCTCCAATTCCTATTGAAGCCAAGATTCTGATGTGCATATCATAGCGAGAACTGGTCACTCGTGGCCTTCCTGAACGAGATTTTCGTTTAAAGTTTTTACCACAATCCAATATTTGATACATTCCACGTTTTAACCTCTGTGAAGCAGCTACAATTTCAGAAAAGTAAACTTCTGTCGTGCTCCCATGCTCCAGCTTTTTTATGCTTCCTAATATGAAAATTCTTTAGACCTAGCCATTTTGTACTAATGTCAAACAAACAGTCAGGTTTTTCTTATATGCGTAGATATCATGTACGTGCTCAACTGCTTGTGCGATTTCGTTAATTTGCATAAAAGCAGTTTCATGTTTAAACTTATGACACAGCGATTTTCGTTCCATTCTCAAAACTTTTATGAAAAATAAAGTTCTAAAATTAATAATGTTTAAGATGTTTTTAAAATTCCAATTTTGTATACATGTAAACGACATGTTGAAATATAGTGGGTATTTGCAGTTTTATTTTAACTTCGCTTAAACTTTTTAACTTTGTGCTTGAACTTTTGACACGCAATGATGGTCTCAGCGTCTAAATAAATTATACAGAGACGTTTCGTCAACAATTAGTCGAAATAACCCTTTATTTATAGAATTAACTTACCAGTAACTTTTCAATTTTATTTTGGCTCCATTAAATACGCTTTAATGTAGAATAACTCCAGGAAAGATGGAAAAACTTTTTTAATTAAGTAAAATAATTTAATTAATTTGATTAATAATTGAATAAATGATTTCTGTCTTAACTGCCATATACCGTTAGCTGTCGAAACTACATTCCTCGTGTTCTTGTGAATGCTGTCAGGAAAAACGGTCAAATTACGAAGATATGAGAGTGATTAAAGTAGTACTTTTAAGTACAGTCGGGAAATAAAGGGTTGAAATAAATTCGTTTTCGCACCACTCAATTTCAGACATAAAAGAACCCTGTGATGTTTTCCCTTTCCGCTACCCAAGTTCCCACGAGAAAAGAGCCGAGTACCTTTCATGTTAGCCGCAGACCGCAGGCCAGTGGAACCTGGTGGTCATCAAGGAGACGTCCGTGAGGGTAATAGCTTCACGCGGAAAGCGATCACAATGCACAGGAATAAATATCTGTCAGAGAACGCATTGGGTCGCCTTTGAGGAAATTAGCGGTGCTCTTTCATGTCACACCTGTATAGCTCCGGTGGTGAGGAAACTCAGGAACCACCCCACGTTCGGAATTGACCATTGGGAACATGGAAGTTTAGTCGTTGGTGGCCCAGGAGTACGATTGTCCAGTGGAGTGAAAGGAAGGTGCAGCTCCACCCCTTGAGGTTTAGGACAAAAGCGGAATGTTGAAGTCAGAACGAGGAGAGCGGTCAAGGACCGATTCAGGAAGTCTCGAACGTGGTTTTCAGACTCCGGAGAGCAGAAAGAGCTGTGTGATCAGCTCGGATTTAAAGTCCCGAATTACTTAGTTTACAATACTTAGCTTATCGCTTACTATTAAAATAGTTGTAATAGTTATAATAGAATAATAGTCAGAATTAAAATAGTTATTCAAACACGTCTTATCACGCTGCAGAACTCTAGTATTTAATATGATTTTCTTGAATATTTAAAGCTATGTAGGGATTCGAAAATTTATGATTTGAAGTATTAGTTACAGGAGAAATCGCCATGACGTAGTCAGTATTAATTAGTAATAATTTCGTTAATTCTTATGAGGGTTGACAGAAGAAGAATTACCAAATAAAATTAGCAAGGACACGCTTCTAAAATAGGTTTCAAAATAAAATAGAAATTATGAATCCTATTTCAATTTTTTGAAATAGCGAAATGAAAATCTTAAAAGACACTGAAATAATTTTGAACTTAATGATCTCGAAATAAATTGAAACATTTTAATGTTTTATTATATGAGCTAACAGTGCAAACATTTTTTTACACATTTTTATTGAACTTTTTGTTTCATGTTTGTAAACGTGGAATTTTGGAATAGATTTTTTTCACTCACTACCTAAAGAGCAGGAGTTCTGTGCAGTTCTTTGTCTCCAATTACAATACAATATTTGAATTTCAGAGTTTAACCATCAGTCTGGAGCAATACAAATGCTAACACGTTCTGGCGCAACTCATCTGTGAGAATAGAAGTTAAGTTTCCGCTTAGGCTTAAGGAAAAGCATAGCAAACTGCTATTGAGTTTTTAAATAATTTTTTAGTATTTCCTCCCAATTTCTACTAAGAAAATGTCGAGGAATTCGTGAGGAAGTGGACGTTACTTTCCCCGTAAGGTTCTTCAGCAATGACAACTGTTGTCGTATAGAAAGACTGAAATATATCGACATTTTTGAAACAATATATTGGAAATAATCATCAATATCATTAAATTAGGTGTTGGTAAACAGGTATACGAAATTTTGAAGGTGTATGAAACGAAATAGTGAAAAAAATTTGGGAAGTCCAAAATAAAAACGAAATTGGGCTCAACTCATCTACCAGATTAACGTACCCCTCACGTACTTTGAAATAGCACTAGAGAAAAACCACGATTCCCTAGTGAGAGTGGTAGGGAGCCAGAAAGCTACTAGAGGTCTCATACCTTTCTCGGTAAAACACGCATTTAGGCACAAAAAACATTGATCTCACAGATTAGATGTCCCCGACGGTAGGTTAAATATCAATTAATCGCTCAACATTATTTAGTAACAATTCAGAAAGAAAAGCTCCGTCTGGTATTGATTTTGAGAAAAATTGATTAGAAAATTCGACAGTATTTGTGGGTCGAGTGTCCTAGTGGTAAGCTCTCGGCTTCGGGGCCGGAGGTACTAGGTGCGAAGCCCGATTCCACAGAAGAATGTGGTATTGCACCAGGTCCACATATACTGTGGGCCTGGTGCAAGTTAAATCATACGCAGGGCAGTAAATGCCGTCCCACGGATGTGGTGGGGAAGTTTAGATGGGGCTGCTAGCCTAGGTGCCGTCCTCTTCATCTGAACATGGTTGAAACTGACGAATTCCATTACAAAATAGCCCTCGTGTTGCTTCAAAAAAAGTCGTTAACCGCTTAACTTAACAGCCCGAGAATACTCGTGCATCGAATTATCGAAATTTTAGTCTCATAAACTAAAATTGAATCATTAATTAGCTTTATAATTTGACACAAAAAATATGTAGGTCCATAAACATCTTAAGTATCCTATGCCTTCTTAGATGAATGAAAACGACAGCCCCTTTCCAAAACAGGAGGGGTCATCTTATTAGACAGCAAAGAAAACTATTCAGTTAAGTGGTTAATATAACTAAAAATCCTGAATATTTATAATTATGAATTTTGAATTCAGAACTAAAAAATTAAAAATAATTAAAATCAAACACATTAACATATTAATACAATTTCCTTTTCGAAACTTTTTCTTTTAAATGTATTCTATTCCTTAGAAATCATGCAAATATTTCACGAATAAAGTATCAAATTCGGTTGCAAAGTTAATGATTCGTTATCAAAGTTCAAAAATTTCCCATCGCAGGTTGGTTCCAAAAATCCACAAGAAGAGAAACTTTTCCAAATCGATATGTCTTGTTTTCAACATTTCCTTCCAATTTACCGACTCGAGTAGGAAGCTAATTTCTTTCTTCTGTTGCGTTACGCGTGAGTATCTCATTTGCATTGAAATTCTTCCTCAGTTGGAACAGCCTCAAAATAAATTCTTCCACGAGAGTTTCTGCAGCCATTTGCTTACTTTTGGGGAAGATATCGTTGAGAGGGACAAACAAGACGCCCTCTCATTAAATTTCAATCGTTTCAATCTGCCTTGTTGTTTGCTGTGGCCCACGCGTCCGATTGGTGTATTTTTATGAACTTTTTAGAAGGGACGATGTACAAAAGAATAACAAGTGAAAGCTGAGAAGAGGGGAGTCCGTTTCTGTATTCCGTGTTTTTTGAACTTTTATCTACAAATTTTATTTATTCTCAATGTTTCTGCATTTCAAAATATAACAGAGGAATAAGTAATTCCAATACACAATAGAGCCCGCTCAACCCAAAGATTTTTAGGGCATAACATGGCTCTCTGAAAAGAAGAACCTAAACTCTAGGGAGGCCCGTAAAGCATATTCCTAGTCTCACCAAGACTAGTATCTATTAATATTTTTAAAAAATCACATATACGGGTGTTCACTCCGAACGTGGACAAATTGCTAATTTCTAAACCGTTAGAGATAGGCGCCAAATATCGCCCACTCAAGCCATTATTTAAATCAGAGGGTTAATTCATGTGCAATTTTTATAAAAATCGCTCCAATATATTATCTGAACTGTTATTCAAAAGCATACAGAATTACAACTCTAACACATAAGTTTAACACACACACGAAAACTTTTTCGACCGCAGAAATTTTCCTATTAAGAAAAGTGTTCCTAATATCGCTTATTATATGTTTCTGATATCGCCTATGTCTAAAATAGACTGAAATAAAGTGTAACTTATGTTAGGATCATACGTTCTTTATTAAACATGGAAATTAAGCACATCAAAATGAAAGTATTACAGGACAGCATTTTTTGTACTTTTAGGAATATAGTTAAAGCATTCTTTAACACTTTTCCTCTAAATAAAACATTAAAATATAAAAGAACTTGGCAGCATTGTCAGGTGATGGGACAACAACCAGGTATTTTTAAGGGTAATTTTTTTAATACAGTGCCCCTCAGAAGGCTAGAGTGATAATGGGAATACCCAATTGAGAGATAATGGGAAAACTCAAGTGGGGGATATTAGGAACAACCAAACCCTCAAACATGGCCAAAAAACAAACTACACGAAAATGTAGCCAATTATAGTCACTATCACTCCCTCAAATGGTGTAACATTACAATTTGAAGTTTACTGATTACACTAAAAGTAATGGAACGCGATTAATTATTCACCCAACACGAAAAACAACAAAAATTCGCAGAAAAAAAACAACAGAGGTTCAAACTGTTTCCTTAAACAACTACTGAAGAAGGAGGCTTTGTAGTTCCGGTAGTGGACACCATGTACCTCTAAAAATCAAGAAGAAACCGTGTTGGGTGATATTAGGAACGTTGGCGATATTTGGGCCCCTACCTTAGTTCCAATTGGAAAAATGGTGTCAAAGACCTTAAGAATGACGTAATTTTAATATGAATTTCATATAAATATACAAATTTGGTTGTAAGGACAGATGCCAGATTTCATCTCTCTTGGTCAATCCATGATTTGCGACATAATTTCAAAAATGGGTTGTCCAAAAATGGATCATCTGAGTCTAGAGGTGGAATTTTTTGACGATTACAATACTTTCTCTTTGTACACGTTATGCACGAGAAAGTTAGAAAGGAACGAAAGCCACTAAATAAAACTCTGATGTCAAGAATAACATATGAAAGTTTGGAGGTGAAAAACAATAAATTAGAAGGTTTCTTTTTCCAATTTTTGGAGAAAAAAGTTTTGGATTTATTCCATTCTTCAAATTGATTTCAATTAAGGAAAGTGGTTTGCCTAAAACTTATTAAGTTAGCTATTTTCTTTATAATGTGTAATGACACATATATTTTAACGTCAAATAATATTTAGCGTTTTGCGTTTATAAGAAAACCGGGAAATATTTTTCAAATTTTCGAAAAAAATCAAAGATATTCTAGAATTAGAAACTAATATTTCTCAAATGAAAATCCGGCGTAGTTATTTACTTGAAAAATTTTAATGTAAGCAAGAAAGAGTAATAGAATTATTAACGTATCTTATTCGTTCCTAAAAGCAGAAATAAAAAAAAGAGAGAAACATTTTCTTCTAACGGTTCCGCATTTAATCACTCAGAACCTTATATTTATCTTGAGATAAGGAAGAAAAAGTTCTTTTTACAAACGTAAACGGATATCTAGCAATCACAGCCCCTGTAATTACACGACTGCAGATGAAAAAAGCTCTAGCAGCTTAGAAAAGAAATTCCGTAACCAATTATCAAATTTTGAAATCCTTTTCTATCAATCGCAGTGAAATCTGAACATTTCGAGCATAATTTATCCATGCGCTTAGTTTTTCATCCCCGTCTAATCCTGTTTTCTTCTGAAACCAATTCAAATCTTTCATTTAAAAGCATCGCTGAAAATGCGTGCGACTTGCCTCGAGGAACGAGATAGTACGCAGAAAAAAAATACTGAAATGAATAATCTGTTTTATAAACAGTTTTTTTTTAGAATTGATCATTTTACTGCGACACGCTTTATTGAAATGTCAGTAATGTATGTTATTTACGTTCAATGTTACTCATTTCAGTATTAAAAAGTCTCCCAATTTTTTTTGAATTCATAGTTGAGATAATTTTGTTAAAATAAAGATTTTCTTCGAAAGGAATTCAATGCCATGTAAATGAATGGATAGGTTAGATTCGTATCTTTTACGTTCTTGTGAAAGAAAGAAATAGATTAATTGTATATTATTGTATTCTTGCTACAAGGAATTCAGCTGACATAATTACAAGAAATTCAGGTGATATCGTAGTTTAATAAGCAACGCCACCTATCTCAATTTTTTGAAATTTCAAAGAGGAAGAAAATACCTGTAACTAATAAAGAATATTTCTGAATTTATTTGACATTTGATATAAACAAGAGACCGCATGTTCTTACTAGATGTGGAAAAAATTAAGAATTATTCTTTATTGGTTGCGGATAATTGGGTATTTTCTTTCTTTGTGTACCTTCTTCTGTACTCTTTCACAAAGTACCCAAAGACAATACTCTATTACATTTGGTATATAGAAAGTGAGTATTTTACAGAATTTTCCGGATAATCCGAATTTCCCGGAATCGGAACAAAGGTCAGCCCCAAATAGTCCAAATTCCAGAGGTGCTTCTGTATTTGTATTTGTTCTATTTTTAGGTAGGCAACATTCTTACATTAACGACATTCATGTTCTCACATTTCCGAAACTCGCTTATCTGAATACAGATGGAAAAAAAGAATTCTTCCCCTTTTACTTGAGCTGAATAGCAGCACACTCTATTTCACACTTTTCAACATATAATCGCTTAACAAGCAGCCCCCTATCTCATATTTTCGAAATTTCAAAAAGGAAGAAAATACTCAATTATCCGCAACTAATAAGATCTATTTCTGAATTTATTTGACATTTGATATAAACAAGAGACCGCATAAATGTGAAAAAAATTTAGAATTATTCATTTTTGGCTGAGGATAATTGGGTATTTTCTTCCTTTTTGAAATTTCGAAAATGAGGTACGTGGGGCTGTTTGTTAAGCGATGATATGTTGAAAAGCGTGAAATAGAGTGTGCTGCTATTCGGCGGAAGTAAAAGGGATAAATTTCTTTTTTTTTTTACCATTTGTATTCAGATAAGCGAGTTTCGAAAATGTAAGAACATGAATGTCGTTGATGTAAAAATGCTGCCTACCTAAAAATAGGACAAATACAAATACAGTAGAATCTCTGGAATTCGAGGTAATTGGGGCTGATCTCTGCTCGGATTCCGGGAAATTCGGATTATCCGGAAAATTCTGTAAAATACTCTTGATATACCAAATGTAGTAGAGTATTGACACTAGGTAATTTGTGAAAGAGTAGGGGAGACCAGGGAAGTTTACACAAGGTTTATATTTCACATACTATTGATGGGGGGTCACTACATGTAGTTTCAGAAGAAGTGTCTCGACCTGCATTAATACTCACGAAAGTTTGGAGTGAGTATTGAAAGTGGATCGTAAAGTGGGCAACTTTTTCTGATTTTTTTCCATTTTAGTAAATTTTTACCTTTGCCTATTGGCTTTAATAGAGCTCGTACTATTTGAATATTATAACTTATTATGGATTGTCCTCTTTGGTAATTCATTTGTGGTTATTTTAAGCTACTTAGTTGATTAATTTTATTACGAATAAAACTTATATGCTGAGTTATAATAAAAAATGGCGATGGAGCAAGTTTACACACACTGTGCATGGGGCAGGTTTACACAGCCATCTTTTTGTTATAACTGGAACAAGTGGCACTTGCATTACAAAGTCATTCCCAACACCTGAAGATGTGAGGCAATTTCAAAAGGCGGGGCCAAGGAAAAGAAGTAACAGAGGTAGGAAAAAAGGCAAACAACAATTCTTATAGATACACCTGTAAAAAATGATTTACAAATATAGAAGGAGAAATCAATAAAGAGGAAATTAGCATCAGCCCATCATACTATGTCTCAGTCAGTGAGCTCCACTAGAAAACATTATAATAATGAAGAAAACAGTTTGGATAAAAAATTTAAAAATAAGGAAAACCTTGTTCTGTAAGAAAATTTGGGAAATTTCGAGCGTAAAAAGAAACAAAAAAAAAGACCCCAAGAAAACTTTTGATTCTGATGACGATGAAAATTGTCTGGTTACTTACTGTTTAAATCCATACGAAGAATCAAGATCTGGCGAACAGTGGGTGCAATGCACCGAATGGAGCTCATGAGGACTGTATTACGAATTTATATTTTGTTTGTATAAATTGTGAGAGTGATTTTGAAAACTATTAGGATTCACCGTAATTGTTTATAATCTATTATGTACTTTTTGAAATAGACTAGGTTTCTTTGTATTTAATTTGTTGTATTTTAATCACTGTAAGCCTTCTATTTAATCATTTTCGGTGGTGTGTGAACGTGCCTCAGGCAGTGTGTAAACTTGCCCCGGTAATGGGGCAAGTTTACACAGGTGACATCATGGTAAAGAAAATGGTATAATTACAAAAATATAATAATTTAAAGTATTAAAAAATATACACTGCATGCCTTAAAGTCTAACTAATTAATTGGTAATGAAAATGAAAGAAATACTTTAAAACCTTAAAACAGAAAAATAAAAGTTTAAAAAGTGTGTAAACCTGCCCCGGTCTCCCCTACGGAAGAAGGTAGCTGGAATTCGTGAGCAGGTTTAGTTCCTTACGTCAGAAGAAGATAACCGATTTGGTTTCAACTAATTAAGGTGCTGTATTCATTCCTAAATACCAATTTAAATATTTTAACCAAAATTATCCGGCTAGCTCAGAGGAGGTGAAATGGACAGTTAAAATAAAGCTGGATTATAGTTAAATTAAATTAAATTTATTTTTCTCACATTTTTCGCATAAAATAATTCTGGATTAACTATTATTACATAAACTGACAATTTACATTAGTCAACTCGCTACGCATGGCGAGATTTGCCCGACCGGTCCCAGTGAGAGGAGGAAAACGATACTTCTCAAAAGAACAGTCAAGAGACTCTGTCCATCCTCATTCTCCTGATAGCGAAAAGTCCTTGCAGTGCCATCTCTTGGTAGGAGGGTGAGTAAAAGTCTATCGTTGCGCCATCTCTTGGTAAGAGGACGAGATAAAATGTGATTGTCACAATATTTCTTTTCAGTTAGTATTAAACATTTTCTTTGTTTCTGATTCCTAATTGTAACTTTTCTTCAATTTTAATAAAGATTTTTCAAAAAATTAAAAACAGATTTTCCGATTATCCAAACTTTTGGATTCATGGAGTTCTGATTCCCGAAGTTCCGCTATATTTAAATAGGTGTGATATTAAACAACTGAAACAAGATTGGATCACTGACATTCATACTATAATTTAATTTTCAACGAATGTTTAAGAGCTCTCCTTCTTTATTACTATATATAGCCAATACTATATGGCTTAATTTCCATATAGTATTGGTTGCAGCACCCACGCTATTACGAAGTTTGATTTGATCTGCACATCCTTGATAAAAAAAAATTATTTTCTTCATTTTAGCACACTAAAAAAGAATAATTTGTAAAATTATTTTCTGGTCTTTAAATTACGATTAATTATTTTAATTATTATGGAATCTTTTAATCACTGTCTTTCATAAATTTACTGCGAGGCGGCGCGAGTGGAAGGAAATCAAAATTTTATTAAATGAATCGATTAACTCATAATTAAGTTCTGAAAATATTGAAACAGTTTGCACACCGGGGCTGTAAAACTCAAATGTTAGAAAGGGCCGAATGAAGCGATCTAAGTTTACATGGCCGAAAAAAACCGAAATTCAGGTTTGTTTCGAAAATACCGTTTCAAAATACGAGCAGCTGTGAAGTTAATGTTTTCTTCCGATATATGACATTTCTTTTCTCCTAAAATCTTTCCTTATTCGGAGGATATCTTGGCCGCAGTGGTTACTCTCAAAACCGATCCAAAAAAGAATGTCAGTAATTTTGTAGTCTTACAGGAGGCTAATTCAAACCCGGATGGCAAATATTTGTAAAATTCAGGTTTCCCAATTTCACTTAAATTTGCCCTCCAATCTCAGCATCAATGAATTTCCATTACATCCGTTTGTGTATGGCTAGATACTGGTGCAATACCCGCGGAGAAAATTGAAGAACACAACCAAAATCTTTCTTCCGAACGGTGATTGGCATTATCTTATTCTCCGTTCCTAAAATATTCGCTGTTCATGGCGTCGGAATTGGTGTGTCGCTGGTGTAGTCATTGGCGAATGCTGTGGTTTGCTATTAACAATGGTGCATAATTAGGAATTTCGAAACCTAAGCTAGGAAAATTCTTGTTAAAAATTTTGTTACAAACGCTTATGTTTGGTGGGCCGCAAAAATGCTCGTTGTGGTCCGCATGTGGCCCGCGAGTTTCACACCCCTGGTGCACATAATTTATCTACAGAAGTTTTTTAAAAAAATCTTAACTCTAAATATCAGGAGCCAAGTAAAGCATTGATTACACAACTCCATTTTTGCAAACATGAAGCAAGTCCAGTCCAATAAAAAAAAGTCCTGTAGTCCAAACAAAAGTCATGTGAGATGATTATGTCTGTGTTATGAAAACTCACATTGTGGCATACACTTAATACTTATCGCCACCGTAGGAATTCCAGGATGCAGAAAAATAAGTAGGCTGATTATAGGCTTTTAAATATGTTTAATAACATAGCAACATAATATTTACATATTTACATGCAACATCCAACGCTTAGCTTACGCTCACTCAACGTACTCATTCTCGCCCCTAAGGCGCATGCGCCGCCAAAGACGGGGTGGTGAACCCATTATCAAAAATGGGGGAGATAGTACTTAGCCAGCTGCAACACTCTCCCACCTTTTGAGTGGATATGATGCACAGACACTCAAAAATAATTGCAATCTTAGAATACTTAAAAAATGAGACACAAGAAAAATACAATACTTAAAGAATACATACATACATGACTATAACTTACAACACAATTACAAACATCACATCTACAAAAATATCAATACAAAATTCAATTTTGAATAATGTTTCCAAAACGTTCTGGTGGTTTTACAACCCTACCACTGCTGGTAGCTAGTGGTATCACATTATTCTTCCCTTTCACCACTGGATTTTCTATTTCTAGTCTGTATAGTCTTTGTACAGGTCTTAAAAATTCGGAATTTTGTGTCTTCACGAGAACAAGTCTTATATTACCGTCCCGACCAGGTATTAATTTTACTACACGGGCTAAATTCCAATGGCTGCGTTTTTTATTACTGTCTTCCAACAGAACAATTTCTCCTACTTCGATAGGTTTATTTTCATAGTTCTTAATGGATTGTTGACGTAATTGTCCAAGATACTCGATTCGGAATCTTGCTCTGAGTTGTTCTCGTATTTTCTGCAGATATTTTGCTCTTTTACTTAATTTTTCTTTATCGACAGTGTCAATATCGGCAACTCCAGACTCAGGGATCTCTCGCAAAAACATTTCGGGAGTTAAGGGAGAAACATCATCTACGTCTTCGGACACGTAAGTGAGTGGTCTTGAGTTAATCACTCTCTCACAATCACACAACACAGTTACTAATTCTTCGTAATCAAGAGCAGCACGACCAAGAATTTTTCTGAGAATTTCTTTCGTTATTTGTACTAAGCGCTCCCACCATCCACCCCACCAGGCCGCAGACGGAGGGTTAAACTTCCACTGAATTTTTTCTTCTGCAACTTTTGAAAGAATGCCATCCCAATCCAGTGCATGCAGAAGTCTCTCTGCTCCCTTAAAATTCGTGCCGTTGTCCGAATAAATTGTGGTAGGTCTTCCACGACGAGCAATAAAGCGTCTTAATGATTGGAGAAAGACTTCAGTTGTTAAGGATGTGATCAACTCTAGATGAATAGCCCTATACACTGCACAGGTATAAAGGACAATGTAAGCCTTTGGACCATTTCTTAGATACAGAGGTCCTGCAAGATCAACACCTACAATTTCAAACGTAGCTGCATCACGTACTCGATCCTTTGGCAAAATGCCGGGAGTCACTTCACATTTCTTAGCTTTAAATCTTTGACACTTTACACACTTTCTAATACAATTTCGAATGGTCTTACGAGCCTTAATGATCCAATACTTTTCTCGCAAGTGTGACATTAACATAGAAGTACCAGCATGTAATAAATCATTATGAGCATTCATTATCAATAACTTAACTACTGTATGATCAGAAGGTAAAATAATAGGAAACTTAAAGTCATTAGTATCATCTCGATTAGAAATATTAGTTTTAGCTCGGATTAGACCATTACAATCAATTATTGGTCTAAGCTTCTTAAGTTTATCATCATTTACATCCTTAAATGATTCCTTCTGAATCAAAAGCATAAGAGATATTTCTGCTTTCTCTAGTTCAGAAACAGACAAAGTTTTTGAGGAATCACTAGCAATTTTTCTTAACTTATTATAAAATCGAAATATCCAAGCTAGCATATGTACAATTTTCCTTACAGATGAAAAATACTTATAATACCAATCAACATTTTCACCATTTTTTGTTAAAGTAGTTATAATAGTTTTCCGCTTTTCTGAGCTAACCAAATCCTCATCTGGATCATCCTCAGATTTTGGCCAACTCTCCTCATTTTCACTTAACCAAGAAGGTCCCTCCCACCATTTTCCTTGTAATAATTGTTCTCCAGAACACCCTCGGGATACTAGATCTGCAGCATTAAGTGCTCCTGGAACGTGGCGCCACACGGTGGGAGAAGTTAGTGAACGTATTTCCCTTACTCGATTTTGAACGAAAGTTCCCCAATTTTGATCTCGCTGTATCCAGCACAATGCGGTCGTAGAGTCTGTCCAACAATAAATATTAACACCGTAAAGTTTAAGATCATTAATCACAGAGGACAGTAATCTAGCCCCAATTAAGCAAGCGAGCAGTTCTAAACGGGGTATAGTAACAGTTTTCACGGGTGCAACTCGACTTCGGGCATGTACTAGAGTAACTACTATTTTGTCACCCTGTTTAACTCTTAAAAATATGCATGTTGCATAAGCCTTTTGGCTAGCGTCACAAAACACATGCACACTCAAAGATTCCGTTGTTGGGGAAATGCTAAACCATCTTGGAACTCTTATATTGGTTATTAAATACAACTGACGATACCAAGATTTAAATTTTCTCACTAGGTCATCTGGTAGAGTATCATCCCACTTAAGCTTTAAGTTCCACGTTTCTTGTAAAATCAACTTAGGAATCAACATAACAGGTGTCGTAAAACCTATCGGATCAAAAATCTGATGAGCTATAGCTAAAACTAACCTTTTCGTAATAGGCTTCTCTAAGGTAACTGTTTGTTCTACTTTACAAGATAACGTATCTGTGTCCGTATGCCATACGAGGCCTAAAACTGACACGTTTTCATCTGTGGATGTATCCCCATTAGGCACTACACTATGCAAATTAGACTTCCAACCTCGTAAATTGAAATTGCCAGAAGACATGATAATTTGGGATTCCAGTATGAACTTTCGCATTTCTAATTCAGAATCTAAACTAGTTACACAGTTGTCAACGTAAAATGCAGTCTTAAGTATTTCAGATGTGCAACTCAAATCTTCTTGAACCCTATTTAAATGACATTGTAGTATAGCGGCCAATAAATAAGGACTGCATGTTAAACCGAATACTACTCTTCGATGCCTATACTCCTGAACTTGTTCCAAGTCATCTTTCCTCAACCATAAGAAACGTAAATAATCACGATCTTTTTC
>BGPR01000392.1:262905-274545 GCA_013235015.1 Araneus ventricosus | reverse complement strand
GCAACATCCAACGCTTAGCTTACGCTCACTCAACGTACTCATTCTCGCCCCTAAGGCGCATGCGCCGCCAAAGACGGGGTGGTGAACCCATTATCAAAAATGGGGGAGATAGTACTTAGCCAGCTGCAACACACATTCTAACTCTTATCCATGAAATCCACGAGGACCTTCAAAAATTGCCTCTCTTAGAAACATTTTGTAGATTTTGGTTTTTAATTTCTTAAATTCTACAAAAACTTTGCAAACTCTTATCCAAAAAAAATGCTTCTTAAGCCGTTCGCAATTGGAAAAATATTTATCCAATTACGGCAGCTCATATGATGTTTCAATTTTCTGTCCAAAATTAACAACAAAATCATTCCATTCGCGATAAAAGGCACAGTGTTAACCCATTAATGCCCAAGTGGTCTTTTTTCAACACAGTTTTGTATATTAACCCTTCGAACGGCAAAAATATTTCAGCTGAATGCTTTGAAAACGGTCTCTCTGTAGCTAAATGGTGAACGCAAATGTTTCGGAGCCGGTTTTCGGGTACTTAACAGAGAGCAACTTTCTACGCCGGAGCCGGTTTAAGAGTAATAATCGAAGAACGACTTCCTGCGACGGAGCCGGTTTTAGAACAGTCATCAGAGAGCGACTTTCTACGTTCCAGCCGATTGATGGGTTAATACTACATGTCCCGAAATCAACTGGAAAGTTAATAAAAAAACTCTCCTGCCTGAAATTTTTGGACCTTCTAAGCTTAGTGTCCCTATAATTGAACAAACTTAAATTTCTTTTCCCTTGCGAAAAACTAGTTTCGAGTCTGACTCGGAAATAAAAAGGCTGCATTATCAATCTAAAGCTTGATAAAAAAAAACTGTCATCGGTTGAATATAAAAGAACTGGATATCAAAAATCTCTTTTCTTGAAATGAACGTTTTTAATAAATAATACCTGTGAGTTTATGATGGATATTTAGAAACTTCCCTAGAAAGAGACGCTAGACATTATTGGCTATCCGAACGCGTTGAAAAGTCGATTTTCGGCCAAAATTCCCATTTTTTTATTTTTGATGTTTTGGATAGTTCAGTCATTTACCTTTCTAAAACATATTTACTTTTGTCGGTACGTTAATTAGAAGATAAGATATTAATTGTTTTATAATAAAACGAAAACCGAAAGTTGTCATTTAAAGGGACAGAAGCCTGTCAAAAATTCTTTTAAACTGCAATTTTTTCATGTTGATATGATGTTAGTATATTTTAAGGAATTTTTTTAAAAGTTTAGATACTTAATTTAAGCGCGTGGCAAAACTAAAATTTGATTTTTCTCAAAACTAGATTTTATGCATAATTTTCACTCTTCAAATATGTTAACTCAAGATATTATCATTCGATTGTTCTGAAATTTTGTGAATACTTTCTTCAAATGTTTCTCTAGTGAATGTACTGGAATAATGCATATTGTAACAATATTTTTTTAATTATGGTCTTTTATTTGAAAAATGACATAAAAAATTTGCCGAAAATCTTATAATGATTGTTCGATTAGCTCTAAAATTTTTATTTATCCAAAGAAAGTTAAGATTCTAGTACTACCACTAGTCTATAGTATGTACTTTATTTTAGTATTAGTTTTATTTGAATTATTACAAAAGTTTGACCTCTAGCATGTTTGAAGTTTTTGAAAATTTTCTCTGCAAAACAGCACAAATTTAGGTTTTTTGAAAATTCAAAATAATTTATACTCAAAAATAATACTCTGTTATTAATCTTTCGAAAGTTCAAATCTAAAAAACACATTATTGTGTTTCTATACAATAATTTTTAAAAAATTGCCCCGAACGTGTGCGGATACTATGTAATATACAGAACGCCACCCCATGTCCCCTTGCTGATGCCGGTTCCGGTTGAATGGACTATGTAATATACAGGGTGACTACTGCTATCGCGGCCCAATAGCTAAGTTCTAAACCATGAGAGACAGGCCTATAGTTCCAAGGGGGAAAAATGCTTTAAATGACGGGAAGAATTATAATATATATTTCTTGAGTGAATAAATATATTCCGAAAAAGTTACGAAATCCAACTTTTCATACAGTCCCCCAGCCCTATCAATCATATTTAGTAAAATATTTTTGACACTAACATTTTAAACAAAAGAGTCCAACTCTTTTGCGACTGAATCTGAACGAGTTATGGAGCTTTGAATATCGCTGACTTAGACCACTTTATGCCATTTCAATAGCCGTCTTGAAGACTATCAATGAGCAGCACTTGGTCGACGAGGCCGCTGATTCGTTAAAAATCATGAAATTCAAATCTCCATAACTCTCTCAGTTTTAATCGCAGAAGAGTGGAACTTTTTTTTGTTAAAATGTTAGTGTATGAAGAATATTTTACTAAATATGATAGGACCAGGGGACAGTATAAAAAGTTAGAATTGATAACTTTTTCAGAAATATAGTTATTGACTCAAACAGCATAAACTATGATTCTTCCCCATCATTTAAAACAATTTTTCTAATTGGAACTATATGCCTATCTCCAATGGTTTAGAAATTAGCTATGAGGCCACGATCGATAAAAGTAGACACCATGTATATTTTTTCTGATCGTACCAAAGTGCAGTCGTACACTAAATACAATCTATAACCGACACGAGTACAGGTGGAATAATTCCTTGCTTTCGAGAGCATATTTACGGATCCTAGTATGGTTTGGATTGAGGTCGCTTTTTATTGGCTCTCAGCGTCACGTGACTTCGCTTGCTTCTGAATGATGTCATAGGAGGGCGCTTAGTTTGGATTTCGATTTTTGTCTTAGCTATTGTATCACGGAGAAACCAAAATTATCTTTTAATTACGATTATTTGGATATTTCTAAAGGGAATGATGAATTCAAGATAAAGATAATTTTGGTTTCTCCATGATACAATAGCTAAGACAAATATCGAAATCCAAACTAAGCGCGCTCCTATGACATCATTCAGAAGCAAGCGAAGTCACGTGACGCTGAGAGCCAATGAAAAGCGATCTCAATCCAAACCATAGTAGGACCCGTAAATATGCGTTTCGAGAACAGTGAAAAAGCATTCCTGTTCCTTCCGCAAGACCGAGCTGATAGGAAGGCTTCCGGGGCATTGAGCGGAAGTGAAGAGGCATTCGCAGGGACAGATTCTTCGAGGTGCTGCTCCCCAGATAAGATACCCGGTGCCGTCCAAGCTGTTTTGGCTCTGGAAGAAATCAAAGGGCCGAAGTGCTCTATCTGTCCGCGGCATCTGTAACGCCGTGTGCCGTTAAGAAGAAGAAGCGGTAAAAGGTCTCGTAAGATTACACGAGAGGAGAGATATTGCCTTGAAAGGAGTTTGTGTCAAGTGCGTTGGTTTTGGTTTGGGGTGATCGTGTCCCTTTCTTGTGTGATATTCACTTTAAGAGGACGCAGCACCCAAAAAAATGCCCAAAGAATCGATTTTTATTTTATTGGTTTATGCCTTTACCCTTACCCTTCTACGCATTGTATCTGCATGTCAGAGTTGTACCTTTAGTATTTTAGAAGTTATTTAGATTTTTATTGACGCCGACAAATGAGATACATTCGCACAGAACAACCTTAAATAACAACTTTTTCTCATTTACAATTTTTCTTCACTTTAGTGTTTTAAAAATTGTAGGACATTTTTCCCATTAATGAGATAGATAGAATTTTTTCTTATGTTTATAGTTATGTATATAGTAAAATTCTGTATTCCATAAGGTTTTAGATTCTTTGTGTTTTTATAAACGTAAAACGATGTGCTGCGAAATTTTCTCATTTTTTCTGTAAGCGTAAAAGTAAAAATGATTTATTAAATTTAATATTAGATGTATCTTCGGTATATCTTCTTATGCTTATGTGTAATATATTACAGTGAATCTACAAATAAAATATATGTATTTCAAAAAGTAGTGCAGATTTTTTTTAAAAAAATTGAATTTTCTTTAAAAAAATTAATTTTTTAAAAAAAGGCAAATCAATTTTTTTTCCTTTTCAAGGGGATTGTTTTTGGCCATTAACTCACAATAATATCAAACGTTTGAAATATTATTCAAAATGAAAAAAACATTGTTTTAAAAGTTACCACGTCCTCTTAATTAAAAATGTCTTTCGTAGAAAAAGCAGTTGGTTGGGGGTTGAAGCAGAAGGAGATTCAACTTTCAACGTGTCCTATCGCAGGGCCAATTTTATTATTATTGTCTTCGTAAGATTTTAAATGCATAATTTTGACTACTACAAAATACATTATTCTGTGTATCGCATTTTACCATGGTTTTAAATTGCGCTGTCTTTCGCCTTCAGATTTTACATGTAACTAACTGGAATCTGTTTTGTCCGATGAATTAAATCATTAAACGCAACTGCTGAGAGAGAAGCAGTTGTCCGCAATTCAGTCACGCAAACGCTTTCTTTTTATTTTTGTTGTTACAGTATCGTTAAGTCTGTGCTCTTAAGTCTTTATTTTTCTTTTATGCAAAAAGAAAATCTACGACGAGACATTTTACCTATAATTTTCCGTCTCGTTAAAAACGAAAAAGGTAAGAATGGCATTCGCAAACATACATCTACGAATCTGAAATACCGTTTCTCTGTCATGTCTGTCTTATCATAGGAAAAAGAGATTTGCAAAGACTCTTAATGGTTGCCAAGCCAACGAACCCTCCATAACCCACGCCGACGGACTCAGCCTAAGAGTTTAGAGTCCATAATGGCCGACGGAGGGTCAATGAACCCTGACATTTGTGAACATCGCGACAAAATGCAGGTTCTAGAAAATACAAGAATTATGACCCTATCTCTCTTACGAACCGAGATCTGCAGATTCTTCAAGAGAATTCCATTTGACGACACGCCCTGTCGGAAAGCTATATTTACCCGAGGTTCTCAAAGGAGTCTCTTTAAAGTTTAGTTCTTACGGCGAGTTGGTGAGCTGTTAGACGCTGAGCGCTAATGAATCGATTGATTTTAAAAAGAGAATTCTGACATTTAAAATTTTACAGAAGGAGAGAAGACGAATGTGCTGTAAACAACATGGAAATTAGGATTCATGATATCTCTAATGTGTTTCAGAGTAGAAAATGAACCTATTGACGACAACCAAAAAACACTACATTATTAATTTTTGCACAAATTCAAATTTAAATTTTTCAGGAGTCACCTTCTAACATCAAACACTTTAAAGGTTTCAGAATTTTTAGAGAATAGGTTATTAAAAAAGGCAGGACTTGATTGAAACTTAACTAAAATTCAAAATTTAATTATTTGTGAGTCAATTTAAATTTAAAGACTCAAAATAAAGTAGAATTTTAAAGTTATTCGCTTTTAATTAAAAGACAGATTTAAAATAGAAAAAAAATCAGGGAAAAATACTTTGAAGCCAGGAATATCTATGTAACTGAAATAAAATTCAAAATTAATTTATTTGCAAGTAAACTTAAAATAATCCAAATTAATTTTTAAGTTATTTATTTTAAAGTAAAATTCATATTTAAAATAAAAAAATCAGGGAAAATTATTAAAAAGCCTGAAATATCAGTGAAACTCAAATAAAATTAAAACTTTATTTATTTGTAAATAAATTTAAATTTGAAAAGTTACTTGCTTTTAGTAAAATTCAGATTTTAAAAAAATTCTGGGAAAAACGATTATAAAGCCAGAAATATGAATTAAACTCAAATGAAATTGAAGCTTTTTTATTTGCGAGTAAATTCAAATTTAAATTCTAATGGAACAAAATAAAATGTAGAATGTATTTGTTTCTAAGCAAAATTCAGATTTAAAAAATTTACTGTAAAAAAAGTGTTGAAAATGAATTTTAGCCCTCCTGAGGATCAATTGAAGATCCTCTTGGCCAGATTTGGATCTCTTATCGAAAAAGATGATGTTTCTCTGGAATGTGTTTTATAGTTTTTCCGGTATCATCCATTTTGCTAGTGATAACCGTTTCCGCCGCCTTCATAGGATTAATGGGCAATCTTAAATTTATATCTGAATTTCTCGGGACTTAGAGCTGGTGTATTTTAAAAGACGAAATGGATTAATTAATTTTCAGAAATTTCAAACGTTAGCTTTTGTTCTTTTGCAATGTTTCTCCATAAAAGTCATCGTTCAAGCATTTTTTTCTTGTATTATATATACTGGCCATCTAGCGATGCAAAATTGACAATAAAAAGGGACTTCTGCGCAAAAGTCCCTTTCTAACGTCAAACAGAAACTTTGATGCTTTACTACAACATAACTATAAATAGCAGAATTTCAGGTTTTACACCAATGTTGCAAATACCTTCATCAAATTAAAACGCAAAGAAAAGTAATTTCGACCGAGACTACAGAAGTTGGAATCAAACGGTTCTATTGATTGTGCTGTTGCTGTTATTTAGTTAAGGATTTGCCGTCTGCTTGTGTTATTAATTTATGCAAGTGTTGTTTAGTTTTGTTACTGCGATTCGTGTTTACTGGAATATTCGTGAAATAAAGCGTCATTTTCTATTATCCAGCTTGTTGGATCACATTCACCGTACACCAACCGGAATAATACTGTTACAAAGCTGTAAATTTGTTTCCCTGACATGCTAGTCTTGGCGATAAACTCGGCGACAAAAGGAATGTTCGAGAATAATCCTGAAACTTGGACTTATCTCTACTGGAGCCAGAGATCACACCATTTCCCATGTAATGACGTCACTTCCTATTGAAAAAATTACAAAAATAAGCTCAACTTATATTATTTAGATGCTTATAGACGGAAAAAATCATTCTCTTAAGAAAATTGGAATGACTTTGTAATGGAGATACCTTATATTTAACGAGTAGAATAGCGCTTAGTGTTCCTTGTGATACGTTTGGCATAGCTTGTAGTTGAGGAGATAAATTGAGACTGGGCAATAGAGTTTCTAAATGTCGCAGCCAACTATGTGATGATAGCAAAGGATAATAAATCATCCTGTATTTCTTCAGTTATATATTTTTTAAATTTAACTAAGAAAATCGATGTTATTTTTACAGAAATATGTATAACAGACAGCGTGTTCTGTCTATAAGACCGTTGCTTAAAACACTACGCAAGAAGAGAGAAATAACTGAAAATCAAAGGATGGAAATACTGAAAATTTTCAATCCAGACATAATTGGAGTGTGAGCTAACACGAATTATTTCGTACTAGTCGACTTTGACACTCAGCTGTTTCGCCGAGATTATTGCGTGCAGATAATTTCAATGAAATCTGGCATACGTAACTTGGTCTTAATGGCTACCCTAGCACAGTAATTTAAATTTCAAATTTTTCATACAAGTTGTAACTTCTACCATCGTAGAAACCTTATACCTGTTCTCTTCTTGTGCTATACACTTGCCCAATTCTCTTTATCTGTCGTCTCACCTAAAATTTGCGCTTTTATCTGAAACGGGAAACGACTAAACTTCCACTAATGTAGAAGGATATATTTATAACGGGAATGATTGGACAATGAAAGAAATTGACCAGTTGAGGAGAAGTTACATTTCCATTTATATTGCTTTCCATTTATATATTTGTTGTTTCTTCTATAATAATCATTTAGTCGTAGATCTTCTGGACGGGACATTTATTAACATACAGAAAATACGACAAGAAATACGAATTTTGAAACCGGTAGATGTATAATTTACTAAAATATCTTCGGAAAAAACATTTTAATTTTGATAATGTAAAAAAATGCTTAGCAAATTTTAAATAAATTCAGCTAAGTTATATGTTTTTAAGATTTAAACAATAATGACGAAAACAGTTTAACAAATTAAAGTTTGAGATCGAAAGCAAATAGTGATAAGGGCAGGTTTGTTTATTCGGAAACAATTCACAAACTATTGCTACTGCAATTGAAAGTCTGTAGAATAAAGAAGTAGAAAATAATAATTGTAGAATATAATTTAACCGTTACCAAAACAAAGAAAATTAACCATAAAATTTGTGACCAAGAAAGATAAAGGTGCAAAGCACCTGGATTTCCTTTGTTAATTTAGTAGCTGTAAGGCAAGATTAAATGCGAGGGATCTAACTGTTTCTAGATTCGCTATCCTTGAAGTTGCCTTTTTTTTAATGAAACGCGCCTGCTGTTGTGGCCTCAGCGCGAAAGAAAAAGAATTCCTAAGTGAGTAATTACATAACAAAAGGCTTTTGTGGCTCATTCTGTCTCTAACAGTAGGGGGAAGCACTTAGGCTTATCTGTGGAGTTTCGTCGAAGCGCTCTTTGCCAGTGCTGTCGCTGAATTCTGTGTTAAGTGTCTGAAGGAACATATTACTTGAAAGTTGTGGATGTGATATAAGCATTGTGCCTTTGCAAGTGCTGGAAACCGTTTCCCGTAAACGTTAAGCATCCATCTTAAAATTCACAAGGATCATTATTGGCAAGGATTTCAGTTTTCATCCTTTAAACGAGTTGTACGAATAATATAATATAATAGTTGAATGCAATATAATTATAAGGCCGAAATTTACATTTCTACTTAACCGTTTAACATGTTGCACGAGTTCCACTCGTGCATTGAATTATGACATTTTCAAACTTATAATCTAAAATCAAGTTATTCTGAATCATAAATGACTCGATAAAAAAAATTACCTTTAGTTCATTAATCCTCAAGTGTTCGAGGAAAGGTAGTTGAATCAATACGACAACGCATCCCCGAAACAGAGGGGAGATACGTCATATAAATAGATAGTACAGAAACTGCACTGTTAAGATTCGTGGCTAATTCGGGCTGTGAAAATTTTGATGCAGTTACGAATGCTCGTTTGACAGCTTGACGAAAATACATAGGTCAAACGGAGGACAAATGCTTATCTTGAAAATTTTGCAACAAAACATTCAAAACGATGAGCCTCGCTTTTTTATTTGTAAAAGATAACAATTCATTTTTGGAAAAATATTTTTATGAATTTTTTTAATTTGTTATAAGAAAATAAAATTATTAATCGGGAAAAATTTATGAATAATTAATTCATTTGTTCTTTATTATATGACACTTATCATCATGATAACATATACTCAATAGTGTGAATTCATCGAATATATAGAATTTTGTAATTATAGACTAAGACTGCCGTGTGAAAATTTCAAACATTCAGCCTCTCCTCCCCGAAAAAAAGTATTTGGTAGTTTAGTAGTTTATTGTTGGGTTGATAAAATTAAATACTTAAGTTAAGCTGCCCGAAATCAGATTAACTTCATTTCTATAGGTCACCTTTGTAAAATAGATGTTGGTGATTATTAGCCTTGCCGTAAGGTAGAACTTATTGTTTGTGATTACTCTTGTGCCGTACAGTGGCAGTTTTGTTTGAGTATGACGTCAAATGTACGCCTTGTATCTAATCTCTGTGTATGTGAATGACTATGGGTATGTCCTACCCACATCTCTTTGACTACGGAGGTGTATGACGTGAATATATTATTTTAATAGTTCTTTTCAATGTCTATCAAGAAGATAGATCAGACATTCATAAATGTTATTTATAAATTGAAAATGGACTCTGTCTTGATTCTGCGTACTCTGCTATTTCTACTATTTATAACAATAGAAATAAAAAAAAGGCGTGAGGGAGCTTCTCATCCATGCTGTTGCAATGCCGATAATGTTTTAGTTTTCCCTTTAACTTAAATTTTAAACAAACAATGCTTTTCAACGCAAACTGAGCATGCTATGTCTGAAGTCAATAGAGACTTCTCTCCACTGATTCCTTATCCATCGCTGTAGACTTCGTATTGGTTGAGGAAATGGGGTGTTGACCGCTGAAATAATATTTGGATATTAAAGATTAAAACTACTAAAGTGACATTGAGTTGGAATTGTCTATAAGCATAAGCAAAACAACGGAAAAACATTTTCAATGAAAACATTTTCTTTATTATATTATCAGTGATATCAACCAAACTCTCAATATTTGTCTGAATGGATTCCGAGTTACCCTACATTTAAATTCACAGTAGAAGAATAGGCAATTCTTGAAAGAAGGACTGTTTTAAAAACATTTTTGAAAGTTGAAGAGTTATTAACTTTGAGTGTGGAAACGGAGGCCAAGCGCTGGGTCGAAACTCCCTCTCAAGGAATTCCACCAACTCTTTAAGAACGAGAAACAAAGAACTACGAGAAGGAAGCCCTGAGGCATGAACGACGCGAAGAATGGCCTTTTGCATCTCTCGCTCTAAACTCCCAGAAAATCATCTCGAGAATTCCGGAAATTATCTTCAGCAGTCCATGTGTCAAAATAAAACGATGAGTGTTGTTTAAAATGCGTCCCGGCCGCTACTTCAGATTTAATTCACAAGTCCGGATTTTCAGGAAAGGAACAACCGACCTGCACTGCTATTCAAATGAATAGAAATTGTCCTTTGTTGTCCTTAAAGTCCTCGATAGAATATTTCTGGATGTGTATTCCAAGCACAATGAAATCTCATTTCTGTTTTTCTTTGAAGGAATTTTTAATAAATCCATGCCATTTTGATTTTCGAAACCAACTAGGTGATTATTAGCTGGATCTAAAATATTACATAAATAAAAATATATCGGAAAAATTATATTAAACAAAACTTAATCGTTAGCAAAATGTTTAAAACTCTTAAGTTGCTGAGTTTTATTCATCCTTGCTTTAAGGGTATCGTTTGCTTAGAAAGTTATTAACTCTTGAATAAAAAACCGTTAAGGATATGAAATTTAAAATCTGTTGGAGAAATTTAAGGCATTTTAAGATCTTTTTAAATAGAATAGAATTCAAACTTAAATAGGAATAAATTTAAAAGAAAATGTTTAAAAACACCCTTTACTTGGTGAAATAAAAAGTATATTTTTTGTTTTAATTACTTTCTGCTTATTGGCTTTTAATTTACAATTCATTATTATAAATATTATGAAATCTTGATTTAATTGTTTCTCAAATTAATTGATGATTAGGTTCTGAAAATATTTAAATAGTGTATTGTCATCGAGAATACACAGGTGTACTAAATTTGAAAATTCTCGCGCATAAGGAAGTGAGAGGAAATTGATTACAAAATTCTCTCTTAACAAACATGGAACAAATGAAGTTAAATCAAAGTGTAAAGAAAATTACTTCAGCTTTGTACTAACCGCAGTACAATTCTTGCTCAAGCAGATTTTATTCACTCTTCGTATAAGCTCACAATGATGCGGTATCACTAATCCCCTGGTAAATTTCCATTCCCTAGTCTAGCTAATCCGTGAGATCTCCAATCACAACGCAGATCGCAGTACTCTCCTGTTCTGGTATATCACTCAATAAATGAAGTCTAAACTGACTATTAATGAGGAAATTCAAGAATAATAAGAATACTAAAAGTCGAAAGAGAAAGAAAAAGAAGCGTGAAGATGAAGAAAAGGAAGAGACAGAAGAAGTGAGAAAGGTTTTCGCTTTCAATAACTTGAAAAAGGGGGAAATCACTTTTTGTTCTTGACTCAAATCCATCTTACAAGTAAGTATACGTGAGATTTCCTCCAGACGTACTCAAAAGCTTAAAATTATGTGCGCGAATGTAAGCATCATAAAACGTAATTTGTAATTATCGAGCATTATAAACTTATTATTATTGAGTATTATAAAATTCTTATTATCGAGTATTATAAAATTCT
>BGPR01000392.1:202286-253555 GCA_013235015.1 Araneus ventricosus | reverse complement strand
CAAATCATTAATACAAAAATCCAATGCATATGGAGTGATGTGATCAAATCATCAATTCGGAAATTCAATGCATATGGAGTGATCTGAGCAAAAGTTTGGATTTTCAATTTAGTTCCAAATAGGACCGTTGGGCCATAAAAACTGAACGGCGACTGTGGGAGAGGGGGAGCGAGGCTTTCTCACAAAAGCGAAAACCACAAAACCACTGCAGGAATCCCGTTTTCAAAGCGGAATAGGCGCAGCTGCCCAACGGGATCGGAGTGCCCTTAGGGGATGGATTTGCGGTTGACACAATCCGACCCGTGAATGACCCGCCTATATGGATGGACTAAAAATTGTATTGGTGTGGAATACTGCCATGCCATTTCCGTGGAGCGGAGCGCTCGTGAATGTTCAGCTTTACGTACAGCCTAGAAACAACCAAGCTAAGTGGATCAAATTCGGCATTTATTTATTACACACGCTGACCCACTCGCCAAAAAGCTTCAGACCATAGGGTATGGAGCTTTTTAATGGTCGTCGGGGAAGACTAGAAAGAAAAAGTGATACATTGTATAAACTTTCAAAAATTCAAGACAAATACATGAATAAAATACAATCTTCAAAAACAATAATACATGTAATATATTAAATAGACATATATCCATACAGTGTAAAATACAGTAGCATCGAATACGGACTATACGACAACCAAAAAAAACTCAAACCGTGACTAAACTAATATACAAATGCTAATAGTGGAAAGTTTGGAGTGAGGGCTCTTGTGACTTTTAGCTATCGACTGTGACGTCGGCATGGCACATCATTTAGTGTAATTAGATTTAACTAGAAAAAATGCGCCGGCCCTGAGCAGACACGTGCGCTCAGGAACGTTGGCCAGATCGAACCGCACGTCTTCCGTGCGGCCGTCCTCAAAGGTTTAATTGATCCTGGGTGCTTCCGCAGGGAAGAACTTGGTTTCCGGTTACAGGGTGATAAGAGAGAATAGATGTCTGCGAGAATAGATGAATCTCTGAAACCGGACATTAACGCTCAATCCACAAGATAAGGATTGTTTAGCACCGCTACAAAATTGATCGTCAATGCGAAAATCGGATAACAATTCGAGTGATGAGGTCAAAAGTTTGGACTTTCAGCTTCGCTTGAAATCCATTTGGAGTGCTGGGCCATAAAAGCTGAAATGCTAACTTGGGGAGAGGGAACGAGGCTCTCTAACAAAGGAGTCGCGTTTTGAAAGCGCAGGAGAAAGAAGTTGGTGCAGAAGAAGATCGGATTGCCCGTAGATAGCTGGTTTGCGGCAAGGATGGCAGTTATTACGAAAATAACCGGTTTTCGGTTATTCAGGTGTTTTCCTAATAACCGGTTTTCGGTTATTCAGGTGTTTCACCTCTGGTTTAACCTTGTGGTTATAACCGGTCAAAATAACATGTTTTCCAAATAACCGGTTTTCGGGGTTTTTTTATAAAAAAAAACAAATTCCGTTTGTTGACAAAATTTTTTATTAATATTGTTTCTACAGGAAATCACTCCATTGGCCAATATTTATCTGTTCATAAAGACTCTTTCGGCAATCCGCCAACCAACAACTGCCTCGAGGAAGCCTTTGCCGTTGATTGGTCTAAGCTGATGAAATTCGAAACTTCATAACTTGATAAATTTTAGTCTAATCGAACCTAACATCTAGCCTATATTCCGATAAGATTTTTTTATCTCGTTATTTGATTTTTTTAAAAATAACCGGTTTTAATCAGGACAAAAAAATGACCAAAATTTTGTTAACTGAAACTAAAAAACCGGTTTTAGGTTAAAACCGGTAGATTTTTTCCACCCCACCGTTTGCGGTAGGCGTGGTCTGACCCGTGAATGACCAACTAAGGCCGGTACACACGTACGATTTTTGATGTAGAAGCAAAAACAAGACATTTGCGGTAAAAGCCCTAAACTGGACGAAATATATTTTGGAAAAGCTAGCTAATGCCCACGTTCCCCCAACAGAGAGTATCGCATCTACGATGTTTTTCGAGTCGCGGGTAAAGTTTGTCGGAGATGCGACACTCTCCGCACAGGGTATGTGGGAACTGTGTCTAGCTGTTCTCAACATATTTCGAACCGTTTATGGCTTTTACTCCAAATGACTATTTTGTTGTTTCCACGGCACAAATCGTATTTCTGCACGGGGCTTTAAGGCATCGGCTGAAAATTAGAATAGTGTAGAGTGCTATTACGCCATTTGCGCGTTGTAGATTGACCTTGAATGTCCAGTTTAACACTTTCCTCTCCTTTGGTATAAATTTTCTCTTTTCGGCTATAATTCTGAATTTAATTTAAATATTTATAATCTGGATTTAATTTAAATATTTATAATCTGTATTTAATTTAAACTTTAAAAAGATCGGAAATAACTGAATAAAGAAGAAAATGAAGAGAATTTAAAATGAAAGATAATAGCTTTCAAAATTCTGGATTATTTTATGTAATATATTCTATTCAAGTACTACATTTCGCCCCAAAAGTACTGAATTAAACATGCATTTTTAGATCGCGCCACTTTCTGCAAAATTCAATCTGCTTAAAGTACGAGACTATTTACTACTCAGCCTTTTGATCCACCTGATTTTCTTGTCGAAGCGTTCTTCTCTCAAAAGGAGTTTATGTTTAGAATAAATTCCGCAAGAAAAGATTATCCACTAATCCCCCTTTTCAGAGCACCATTCATTTAACTGCTGCATTATCCAATCGCGGCGCTTGTGAAGTATGTCTCAATAGAGGTACCTTGCATTGGGAAAGACATTTGCATCTCAAATACCACTCGAATTTTCGGTAAGTAAGGCTAACCCTTCGGTTCAGATCTTTGAACGCGTTCTTCTCGTCTGGAATGAAACATTTCGGTTTAAACAGTCGTTCGATGCATCGAATTTGTGCATGGTTGCTCTTGAGTCTACTGAGAATGAGTTTAGTTCTTGTTTAATATAAAGATAAGAACGAAAGCAAATTCTACGAAGACCGGCCTCAACGGGTTGTGTACGATAAATTCATGTAGTGATTACACAATGGTTTAGAGTTTACAGAATAAATATGAATCATGTTAAGATGTGCTAGCAACTCGCAAATAAATATTGATTAAAGTATCTCATGATTATACGCAAAAAATGAAGCAGGCTTTGAAGGGAAATTGGACGAAAAAAGAGAACCCAAAACTATATATCACAAGTCGTTTCGGTTCTTAAGAGAAGTTATGTGATATAATATTGTCCAATAACTATTAACGGCATTGTTTCTTATAATAGAATGCTACAGAAGAAGTTAATGTTTATTTTATATATAATTTTAAATTTACTATTAAATATTAGAGTCTCTTGTTTGAATTGCAATTCCAAATGGAATTTAAAGACTTATGGTTCTATTCAAATGGAGACATTTGAAAATAATGTTTGCTTTTATAAAGTTAATTTCTATGTAAGAGGGACGTTCCGAAAGTAAGTTTCGACATACTTTTTCACAAGGAAGCCTTATTACAAACAGAAACATACAATGGCATAACAAAGTACAAACTTTTGGCTATTTCTTCACATATTCTCCACCAACATTGATACATTTTGCGTGCCGTGAAATCAATTTGAAGAAACCATTCTGGTAAAAATCGTTGCCCATCGAGTGAAGTAGATTTTTCACAGCCTTACGCACCTCTTCATTGCTTCGGAAGTGACGCCCCGATAGTGCTGACTTCGATGCAGGAAAAAGATGAAAGTCTGTTGGTGCAAGAGCGTGGCTGTAGGCCGGGTAATCCAATCTCTTCCATCCCAGGCGATGACTGTTTCCGTTTGTGTCCCTTGTTGTATTAGATCTTGCATCATCGTCCAAGAACTTAAACCCTCGACTCTAGAACCCTGGTCTCTTGAGTCGAATGACGGACTTTAGTTTGGTGAGGATGACGCAATAGCGTGCCGCATTGATGGTCTCTGAAGTGAGGAAATCAATCAAAATGACACCCTTCGAAAAAACACTTTAAATTACAAAACTCCTACAAATGAGAAAGTGAGTTAAAGATAGATTACAAAATTCCATGTTTGGAAACATGAAACAAAGATAATAAAAGTCTGTAGAATGTAGAAAATAAAATATAGTCGCAAAAAGTTTCCCTCCATGGGTGTGCTGCAATATTTGGAAACGACCTCAATGTGTGATTAGCATATTTCGAATTCCTGCTTTTAACTCAGCAAAAAAGTGAGATTTTCAATTGCAGATTGCGTTCCATACGTCAAAAGCCAGAAACATTTTCACTTTTATTAACTTTCCATCGGACTGAAGCAGGATCATTAATCGAATTTAAAAATCGTTTGCATTTCTTTTTCCGTTACAGAGAATAAAGGCATACCGCCAGATAGAATGAGAAGGAAAAGAAAATAAATGAAAGAACATTCAGAATAGTGTGCGAAGTCTAGAAGTTTAATTAAAAGTTACTCGAATTCCAGAAAGTACCATTTTAGTTGTCATTGGAGTGCATTATAAATTTACAAATGGGTAGTTTCAGAAGTTCCACGTAACACAATTTATAAATCGGAAAAGAATTGATGACAGGTCCATATTTCACTCGGAGATTTAAAGAAAAATTTAAATCCTGATTGTTTCTTTATGTGAGCGAATATTAAAGAAAAAGGAATATTAATATTATTGAACGTATTTCGTTAATAATATCAATTTTCATCATTTTAATGTAGCTCTGAACATTCGTATTGACGTGATATTCTTCGAATACAAATTTTAGCTTCTTTAAAAAACACTTTTATTTAAATTGTTTGATGTTCGTAAAATGGAATTTTATAATTGGTTTTTCACTGACTTTTTGATATGCTAGAGTTTTGAAATTTGTCATATTTGAGTGCTTTCGAAGGGAATACCCTATTTTATTATTTTCAAAACTTAATTATCAGTTAATCGATGTGTTAAATTAATTTTTTCTTATAAGGGGCACCTACAGATAGAGAATTTGATTAATAATTCATTTTAAGACTCCTTAGTAGTATTTCGTAATAATGAATTAAATATTAAAAAGTAGAACATATTTAAGTGACACTTTTTAGTACGCTAATAAAAGTGTGCGTTATAGAATTTATCTGTTTATGCATATTGTAAATTATAAAATAAAAGTCTCAAGATAATACAAGTGTCGTGGATAGAGAATTCTGTCTCTCGTCAAAACACTTATAGTGGTCATTTACAAAAAAGAAATTGGAACAGAAATTGAAAGCATAAAGTGCAATCCAAAGCAACGAGAGAAGACTGGTACAAAAAACGGCAAATAAGGACCAAAAAAAGAGAATAAGGCAGATGGTGATCAGTAGCAGTTCTAAGTGATAGAAACCCCAATGAGCGAAATGAAAATCTTCTTCCACGAATGAAAATAAGACTAAAATCCTGAATGGTGCTGAAATAGATACGCATTTTCCACAGATAGTACACCCGCACTCTTTATCGCAGAACTTCGACGAAAATGTTTTCGAATGTGTGACATATCATTGGAATTCACAACGGGATCTTCCAAAAGAACTCCAAATCATTGCAACGCGGCATCGGTTCGTCGCAAACACGGTTTTGCCATTTTTCACTTCACTGCTCTTTCTTCCTCCCTCCCTTCTCTGTGTCCGCTTCTAAAGGAGTGAGATAAATCCCAACAACGGGCTGTGAAAAAGGGCCTGCGAAGAACAGGAGCATTTTTTCCCTCGACATATACTCTTTATTGTTCCTCTATGGGAAAATTGAATTAATGTTTCTGTACTTTTTCCTTTAATGGAAAATTAAAGCTGTCATCCCCACACAGAGGGGATTTTTTTTCTCGGATTGAAATTTAACCTTTCTCACCGGGAGGATGTGTCGATATGATCTGGCTCTCAGACACGTGTTAGTTATTCCTTATATAAATTTGTGTCTTGGGTGTTGAGTGTAAGAATAAATAATGAAAAGAACAAATGAGTGACTTCATCTCTGAATTTGAAATCGACACAGTCTTCTTTAAGTTTGTTCGGCGAGTGATGTTGAATTTTTCTTCGTTTAAGAAATGTCACTCCGAACCTCAATGCTGCCCAAGAGTTAGAAGGATAAAATCCGGTATGTAGTCTTTTAGATTTAAATTGTAGATTTCTAGAAACCTTTGGACGAAGTTTGTGGAAGAAAAGTCTATCTGTCCTACTTTGTGTATGTGAACACGATAAATCAGAAACCAAGCGAGCCAAAAGGATAAAAGTTTTCTAACGGTTTTAACAATGGACTTACGGTTCTATTCTGGTACCCCCGGTTGGGACTGGGAGACGTCACTTTTTTCGCCGTTAACAATGGGAAAGAGTAGACTACTGCTTCTCAGCAATCTGCAAATAGTCACTGGAATATCTTGGATGGAGCGAGGACAAAATTTGGATATGATCTGGCTACATTCCTGCATATGGGAGAAGCGATAGCAGAAACGCGTAAAGCTAAATTTCTCTAAGTTCTGCTGACACAATTGAGGTCTGTATCAAACCTTGGGGTCTATTCTGGTACCCCGTGGTTGGGCAATCACTTTTCCGCTGTTAACGTGGGAAAGTGAGGCGTCTCTTCTCAGAAGTACTCAGAACTCCTTATGAACACAATGGGTTAAAGGGAAGTGTTGCAAAATATATACTCGTCACTGCGTTAAGAAATTCAACAGAAAACGCGGCATATTTTTAAGTATACCAGAAATTAGGTTTAGTTTTGTTATATTAACGTCCCGTTTTGAAGTAAAACGAGGATTAATTTGGGACAGAAATGGGGATTTTCAACCGTGGTCAGATGATAGGGACAAAGACTGAGCTGACATCCCCTCTCCAAGCTTCTGCACTACGCTAGCGGAGTGACGTTTGATAGACTACCTATGATTTAGCGTGCAACAGGCCAGCAAACATGTCGGATTTTCAGAGGAATCGGGTTTCGAACCTGGAAGCCCTGAGGCATCAAGTTCGAGACCTTACCACTCGGCCACAGAGGCTTTATTAGAAATAAGAGGGCAAAATGTATTCTCTCTCTCTCACTGGTATTTTCACTTCACTCACTTTAACTTTACATCATAAGTTTGAGGCGCACATTTCTATTAGGTAATGCGACGATAGTTAAAACTTGCATTCTTGCACTTGTTCTTTCTTTTGAGTTTGTATTGCATTTTATTGCATTGCTTTTTAAATTGTTAGGCACAGGAAGCGAGTTTGCCAATATCACTTGTTAGTCTCTTAAAGTAGAGACAGGCAGCTTGAGTAACACTAGTTATGAAGAGCTGCTGGATAATAAGCTAAAATCGTTCTGGCTTATTGCATGCAGTGGAATTTTTATGAGATAGAGCATTTCTTATTGTTGTTTTTAGAAATGACGAATCGTATAAGTTAAAAAATAATTCATTTATTTGGACAACCACATTTAAGAACATATTTACAGATCACCACATTTCCATTTAACAGGGTTGATACTTGTCCTACATCTTATAGGTACATTACCAGTAGCACCTTACATAGCACTGAAGTCTCTCCGAGGAGAGAATGCTTAGAGGACCGTACGTCCTTCTCCTAAATGACATAGTAGAGACAAGTATATACTCTGGTAATAATCAGTAGATCTACATATCAGCTGTGGGAATCCAATATACAACGTCATACGATTCCGATTAAATAGGTGCTAATATGGATGTCAAGTGAAGTGACTAGCTCAAAGAAATGACGTAAAAATCTTAAAGAAAGAATGCTTCGAATCTTAGAGTAAAGGTACGAGAGACAATTTAGAAAAAAATGCGAGCTTCGTAGCTTAAAATGCAAAATTTCCTAACATAAATGTTAGACGCAGATGTTAATGTTAGATGTAATGCAATCGTGTTAATCAATTCAAATTAAGTGCTATCCCAATTAGCGAAATTCTCGGCCTCTTGGTTTGGATGAATAATAAAATGGAACAAATATTCAAATGGAAGAGAATGTGAATGCTTTTGAACAAATCATAGTGCATTTTTTGCCCTAACTGATGCTAGTTTTATACACATTATCATGCCTGCAAGTCATCTGACTCGCGTGACTTCACTCAGCATTACGAAACTCATAACCATTCTTTTTGTGATACCTTTTATTGATTATTTGAGTAACAAAAATCTTATTCATTCATTCATCTACGATTATATTTTGATGATCCTTACTGACTTGACGTTGCGCAACACTTCGCAGTTTCAAACTATTTATTCTGTTCTTCAAATAATGATGATTCGGTTAAGAATGTTCATAATTCACTTACAAGAAATGATTCTTGCATAGCAGCATGACTGCAGCGTCACATCGTACTGACGAGCAGACGATAAATAATCGCCCTCAAACGATTCATTTCAATTAAAAACAAACGGAATTCGAAATAGCAGGAAACCGCATTCTTCGCCGCAAGAACATGAATTATTGAACACGTTTCGTGTTGGTGATCAGAGTAATGGAACTTGGGACTTGTTCTTACACCAGGGCAGGTGGGTGTGAGGGATGCAAGTTAGATTACAGGTGGGTGAGAGTTGCGTCGACGGTCAGGTGCGAATGATGGTAGGAATCGTGCTCGGAGTTCTAAACTATATTTTTATAGGTAAACTGTTCTTTTGTTTGCCAGTTTTCCTAGAGATTGGTGGTTGGAGTTGAAATGTTTTGTCAAGTTAAGATTAGAGTTGGGATTTGAAATTGTGTTGAAGAAAACAATAAATTGATTTTCCGCTTATACAAAGGAAGTTATATAAAATCTCTTTTGAAGAATTATCTCTACATTTGACGCATATTTTCTTATATAACGAGTTTTAAAAAGAGAAAGTATTGTACGAGTCTCCTCGTTACGAATTTCCTTGGTCATTATTGGCATCATGTCAGTGTGTTTCTGAGTAAGACAGCAATAGGCAAACAGTTACAGGTATGAACTTTGGTATTCAGTATTTACACCAAATTTTCTGATTTTCAACAAATTGCGGACAAAATATGCCTACCGAAACCTGCTTGAAGGCACCGGAAGTCCTTGTGCATGTGAGCGCGATAACTCAAAACCGTAAAGAGCTAATTGGACGAATTAATAGAAAAACAAAAAAATTAAAAAAAAAAGAGAAAAAATATATAGAAGAAACAGAAGAAGTAAACAATGATGGTAACAATACACTTTTTTGCGCGCCGAACGCAGCAGCATCAAGTGATTGCATCAGCAAAATTTTCTACAATTAACCAACAAATCTCTATAAGATTAGACAACAAAAATTCTCTGATAATTAAAATAATTAAAACATATAAAAGAAAAATTAGAAAGTGAAAAGATACAATCAAAATGGAAGAAATGGACGAAAAGTTTATTGTTATCATCGTTGTTTACTTCTTCTGTTTCTTCTATATATTTTTTTCTTTTTTTTTTTTTGTTTTCTTAATTTTTTTGTTTTTCTATTAATTGTATTTGTATTTTATCAGAAGTTGCTGCATATGCGCCATTCTGTATAATACAAAGATTTTTAATTAATTTCAATTTTGATTAATATTTAATTTTGAATATCTTTTTGTTAAATTTTATCAATTGTAACTGCTATTTGGATGAAGTTTAACACGTGGGATAATCAGAACTATAGATCTATAATAGAATTATTAATCCAAAAACAGGTGGATAGTCTATCTGTAAGCCTCTCTGTGAACGCTCAAAAGCCTAAAGACTTAGATAAATGAAATTTGGTATGCGCTCTTTCCACCCAAACCGTATATCAGTAATAAATTTTCGATCAATTCGGGCAAACGGTCTAAAATGGATTGTTTCTTCATTAACTCTTTCATCCAGACACGACTTCTTTCTTTCAGCCCCTTTAACACAGGGACTTTTTGGGAGGATGCGACGTGAATTAGACTCTCCCAAACTGAGTGGTCATTTACACCACCACTGCTATAAATTTCCCTTAAGGCGCGCGGAAATGGACAGTCGCCCATCGGCAAGGAAAATTGAACCTCCAACCTCGCTTATATTCGAAGCGATATCGGAACCTGACCTTACCTCAAAAGCGGCCAACCGCCTCAGACCGGCTTTTGTCGATCTTAAGTCGAAATCTCTAGACCGAATTTCTAGAATATTTATTGTAGATGCCATCACAGAGTTTGATGCAAATATTTGATTTTGGTCACAATACAGCATCCCAACTCAACTTTCATACATTCCCACTTGAGGTAGCACCTCAAATATGGGGATGAGAAACTGCCATATCAGTAAGCAGAGTATCGTTTCTCGGTGGGATATAGTAATGGTGGGAGTTGAATTACCTCCGCCGATGATGGGTCGTATCTCTGTCTGAGGGGTCGTCGCATGAGCAGCTCGTAATAAAGGTTATGATGTGAGGGCCATAGTGCCCTATTAATTGTCGCGGCGGCCCGGTCATTCAGGTAATCCGCATGCCTAGGCTGGTCGGAGTAATTCATTCGTTTATACCTAATTTCATATATGTAAGACTTTGCGTTTTTGAGCTATTGTGTTTACAGACACGCTAACACACAGAATACCAGATGGTCACCACTTTGTCGGATTTAGTCCGAATATTAATACACATCTCTCTTTAACCCACCGGGGGCCACCGCGAGTTCAACGATGAGAAGCCGCCATATAGATGTGGGCAACCAGCCGAGTACCTGTAGATGGCGCTGCCATCGCCAGTGACGTCAGAGCATCAAGCTGCTGAGAGCAGAAGACGAGATGGACGCAAGGACAAAAGACAACTATGGGCCATCCAAAAGCCTATTTAATGACGAACTGCTTCAATTTTACATATCTTTAATTGTAAATAATGCTTCGTAAAAATGTAATATTAATTCTGCGCATTATAATAGTTAAAGTTATCGAGTCATTATTTCTATGGAACCAAATATTAAGCCTAATGATGATCGCCCGTACATATCTTTAATTGTAAATAATACTTCTTAAAAATGTAAACTTAATTCTGCGTAATATAATAGTTAGTTAAAGTTATCGAGTGATTATTTCGATGGAACCCAACATTAAGCCTAATGGTGACCGCCCATACAAGTAAGCTGGTTCTCGCTTGCCTGGTGGGTATAGTAATGGTGGTGTGGCTCTTGTGGCCCATCTCCGATGACGGGTCGTACCCCGGTAATGCGGGGGTTGTCGCATGAGCCGTTCGTATTCGGAGCTAAAATGAGGGGACAGCGTGCCCGATGATCTGTCGTGGAGGACGGATATTTATGAAAACGTGAGTGGCTTGTGCTGAGACGGGGTAATTCTTGTTTGATTACACATCTACAAATATGATGATAAAACTCTGCGTCAATTATTATTTTTTTTTATCTCTTTGCGTTTTAAAGTTACTGTATTCCCATGCACTGGACAGACACACTTCCCAAGACGGGTTTCGGCCAAAATCTGGTAGATATCTACGAATTTGGTGTTAGGGCTACATACCAGATTTTAAGCGCCTAGCTCACTCCGTTTATTGTATCGTGTTCACAGACAGACATAATTCCAAAACTGAGTTTCTGGACTCAAGGAGGTCTAGAACGTGCGGATTCATCAAAATCTGGTTGTCGAAATTTTTCGATGAAAACACTACTCTTAATATCTGGTTACCCTTGAACTGCCTTCGTAAGTATAAAGCACGAAGTAGATCAAAAGCAAATGCATCGGCCACATGCGACGAAACCCTGATCTGCTGGACGCAGAGTTCAATCCCAAGCCACAATTGAATCCAGATCCTGTAAAGAATAAAAAACATTTTCTTCAATGCAATATGGCGATTTACATCTTTTATTGTCCTTGGAGTAGTTGGTGTAAGCGCGGGCTCGCGTATGTTTCTAGTTCCTTTCCTCTCTCTAGTTCGAGATAAAAAGGCACTCGAAAACGAATAAAATAGCATCTGATTAGGTATTTTCCTTTTTCTTACCTCAACTGCAACTTTGAAACGTGAGCAGAATATTTGAATACTGAAAGTAGAACATATTTTTTCATATTTATTCTTCCACTTTACCACAAGAAATGTATTCTGAGGCTTATTTCGGGAGGAAAGATGTATTTTAAAAATTATTTAAAATGATTGATTCGCTTAATTATACGAAAATCATAATTGTGTTGCAAAAGTCACATTAAAATAAAGCGTAATTCAAATCGTTTCGAAGGCATTTAAGGTTACGATTTGCGAAAACGAATTTAGGCAGACAAGTTGTTTCATATTGTAAAATGCAGAGTGATTACAAAAAACTTTGTGACGGATGTCTCCCTAGCGAGCATACTGTTATAGGAAACGGAATAAAATTTTGAATGCAGGTATTATGCAGTATGCGCTCAAGAATGATGTAAAAAACAATAGTCCAGCTCTCACAGTTACTGTCACAGAGAAAAGAACTCTAAATTTTCAAGTGGCGACACCAATTGTTTTCCCACGGAAACGTGATCCTCATAGTAAAATAAATACCTGATGAGATATAGTCAACGAATGAAAAGTAGAAGTTTTAACAAATTAATTAGTGATCTAGTTTTGAAAGATGAAGAAGCTGCACTGAAAAATTAAAACAGTTTGTTATATTAATAAATATTCATTATTTTTTAATATATTTTTGTTTTTTCCATTCATCAGGATATATTGTAGGTCATTTGAGCAATTTTGAATTTAAAAGGTGTCCGTAAATTTGTTTTTTGATGCTGTTATTTACCCAAGTACTTTAGTTACTTTGCTACTAAAAATGAACTCCGATTAAATCGTCTGAAAATGATAATTCGAAAACATGACAAGGAAGATGGATTAGATTTCGAACATAATTTTATGACCAGAATTGTAGAAGTGTATCAAATTATGTACAAAATCCATCGAAAGGTTGACTGTCAATCGATCTGCATTATGAATATGTGATGACTTAAAAAATGCAATAAACTAGAAAAATAAAATTTGGTACGTTATTTTGATATCAAAATTGTAAATTTTCATATATCGAACCCAATCAACAAAAGGCGTTTAAACGAATACTCGATTCTCTTCACTGCACTAAGGAATCTTTACACGGTGGGCGCCAGATATAGGAGGCGCCACAGAGACAAAACATCACTGAGTTTATGTTATTTTTAAAGCAAAATATGACGAGAGGGCTTGAAAATAAATCATGCCCGGGCATCAATACGCTTACTACGCCATTTATGATAGCTAGGGTAAAAACATTGTGTTATGATATTCGCCATGCCACCGATCATGTTCACAAATTTGTAATGCGTTTATGTCACTCTTTAATCCCGAGTCTACTTTTTTCTTCTAGCTCCCTTAAAACTGGGACTTTTTGGGAGGAAGCGACATGAATTGGACTCTCCTAACCTGGGTGGTCATTTACCCAACCACCTATTATAAACTTCCCTTAAGGCGCACGGAAATGGGCTATGGTTGGCAAGGATAATTGCACCCCTACTGCGCTTATCTCCTCAGCGATCTCAGAACCTCACCTTCCCTCAAAAGAAGCCAACCGCCTTATACAGGTCTTCGTCGCTGTTAAGGGAAAATTTTTAGACCGCCCGGGAGCGCCTCGCTCGGTGTGAGAGGGTTAAAGTCAAATGCGATGAAGGGCAAGAAATACCTTGCCCCGGCCGCCATTTTAACATGCTAAGCCAATGATGATGACAGGGGGCAAAGAATCATATTATGACCCGGACGCCACTTACCCTCCCTACGCCACTGTCTTTACACAATACGTTCCATATCCTATACGAAGCAAGACGAAAGAAGCAGATTCCCACAACTATTTGAAGTTCTGCATCCCTTTGATCACGAAATTAATGAATGTAGATGAAAGGCTTTCAGCATACACCCAGATTGCAATTTTAGTTTGCAGCAAAGTTGCAGCAATCTTGCTCTGCAAATCTGCAAGTTTGACACGGCAAGAGTACAAACTTGAAACAAGTTAACGCAAACGAGTTAGACATCACGCGTCAAACTCATTGCAAACTATAGCAGAAATAGAGTACGCAGACAAACCTCGGATTCGAATCCCCGCCAACCCACTTCATAGCCACTCAGCCAGCTGGACTCTGAGAGGAGAAGATAGATTTCTCTAATAGATCGCTCATCTATACGTTTTATTTTAAACTGTTTTCTTGATTTCATTAATTTTTTAAATTTTGAGTTTAGAATATGATCTGAAGTCATCGAGACAGAGATTTCGGTAATAATTACGTTTTTGTAGTGGATTAAATTATGAAAATAGGTTTCAAAAATTATTACTTATAAAACGGGACAAAATGCAAGTTATTATTTTTCAACAAACATTGATTGTTTTTTAAGTTTAATTTTGTTTATGAACTTTAAAATTTCAACATTAAGAAAAAGGCGATATGTTTTCTTTAATTAGTAAAAAGATGGAGAATTTTTAATTTTTTTTTAGACCTATTTCGTTTTCAACAAATTATCATCTAGGTGATGCTATTAAAAATCGGATGTTTGTTAAAACAGAGACAAAGATCAAAACCAGATATGTACAACTGTATCCAGGCCGTGGTGTGTAAGTGTGATGTATCAACTTTTCAACAAACTTGTTCTGCAATTGTGGTGTGAAATTTGTCATAACAACTTCACAGAAAACTTGCTTTGCAAGTGGGTTCGTCGATTATGCTTTGTTACTTTGCAGGAAGTTTGCTGCAAAGTTGCCGCATCAAGTTTGTCCTGACAAGCTAATATCAAGAAAAATCACACTTGCTGCAAGTGTGCGTGCTATCAGCGCAGCATCAGCGAACAGAGACTGAATCCCTTCCATTCATGCACAGCTTTCGGTTGTTTAATAAAGAAAAATTTCAACAAGTGTCCAAAAGCGCCGCTCAGAAAGAACCGACGACGTCCAGAAGAAAACAGATTTCCTTCATTTCATACTTCCTTTTTTAAAGAACAGTACTTGGAATTTATGCCACTCCTTTAGAAGCGGGAAAGAGACGGAAGGTTGGCTAGTACAAAGAGAGCGAAGTGGAGTGAAAAATGGCAAAACCGTGTTTGCGATGCGCCGATGCTCGTTACAATGGATTCTTGTGGGATTTGGATGTTCTTCCGGACGACCCGCCATGAATTGGAATGATATGTTACGCTTTCCGAAACATGATATCGGAGCTCTGCGATAAAGAGTGCGGGTGTCTGCGGGATATATGTATCTATTTCTGAACCGTTCCGTATTTTGGTCTTAAGGTATCCGACTGTGTTCGGAGACATTTGTTTGAAAAAAAAGTTATATATATTTTTTAATGTTATTTTTCAACTGCATATGTTTTAAAACTATGAAAATATTGTAAAATTAGGCTTTCAAAATAATATTTTTTTTAAAAAACTCAGAAATTTGAAGAAAAATGACTAAAATATTTGTCTTACGCTAACAGCCATAGACAAAATCATTTTCTAAATATACATAAATCCTGGTAGGAGTACATTTTTATGACAGTTATCTGTGTTATGCTCTAAAATATTTCTTGTACTTCAAAATGATTTTGAGATATTGCAGAACATAGTTACTAAACTGGTAATTTTTCATAAAAAATGCTTTTCCTTTATATTTAAACACTTAAAAATAATGCTTGATTTTAAAATTGACCTTAGTTTTTAGAAGACAACATCAAGCATATTACAGGAAACAATCTCAGAAAATTTCATATCAATACTTGAATAAAGTTGTGAGAAATCATTGTTACGGTCGACAGTTTTCCTCAAAAATATCATTTCTCAGAAAACACATTTAAACTTTTCATGCAACTTAAAATAACGCTTACAGTTCGGTAATA
Source organism: Araneus ventricosus (assembly GCA_013235015.1). NCBI lineage: Eukaryota > Metazoa > Arthropoda > Arachnida > Araneae > Araneidae > Araneus > Araneus ventricosus. The sequence continues at coordinate 237,781 of BGPR01000392.1, read as the reverse complement.
AAACAGCTGTAACTCCATTTGTAATTCACGTAGAGTAAAAAAGAGACAGTTTTAGAAAGCTGATTAAACAGGCTACAAAATTAAGTCATAAATTTTTTTTTTTGATAATTTCATCAAAAACGACGATTTTAAACCAGTCGGGTACCTTAAAAGGAGAAGGACGACTTGGGAAATCCAGTACGGGATGAAATTTGGTATCAATAAATGCCGACTATCCCGTTATCCTAATTACCGTTATAAAAATAGCTACAATTGCCATTATCAGTATAATGTTATTGAAATTTTTAAATTATTCGATTATAATAGTTACAAAATTTTCATTCTAGATTCAAAAAACGGTTTTGATCTGGAAAGAGAGAGCAGCTGTTATAATGTATTCAATACATGTTAATGCATTGAATACATAGGCAGATGGCAAAAAATTTGAAGTTTCTTTCCCAAAAGAACCATTGTTCTTATGGACCGTCGTTATTTATTAAACGTGCGAAATCTCTCTATCTCTCTCTCTCTCTTGCAAAAATACATACAGACAGTGATAGAGAATTTAAATAAGCAAAAAGATACAATTATATTAAATAATAGTGTAGACATATTAAATGTAATTAAAGATGTAGAAATAACTAGTGTGCATACTTTTGACTTCCAGGATTTATTTAATAGTATAGATATTGAAGATTTAACTAATACCCTAGTAAATATACATAAAGATTATGATCTTAAAAAAGATATTAACATTAATAATTTTAAAAATCTTATTAATCTTGTTCTAAAAGAAAATTATATCTTTTTTGATAATAAGATTTTCCATCAAATTAAAGGTTTACCTCAAGGAGGCTCAGCTAGTAATAGTTTAGCAAATATTTATCTTCACTACTATGAGAAAGATTTGACTAATTATAGCCATAGTATATTATTCCGCTATATAGATGATTTAATATTATTCAATAAAGAAAATGGCCTAAAGCCACATATTGACTTCTATCCTGATTATTTAAAACTTATAAAAACTAATGACAATGAATTAGCTGCAGAATGTTCAGATCTAGATATTAAAATCATAGATAATAAATTAGTAACAGATATCTTTGATAAAAGAAATGCATTTAATTTTCAAATTAATAAATTCCCTTTTTGGAATAGTAATCTTAGCATTTCTGTCTTCAAGAATTTAGTAAAAAATTATATAATTAGAAATAATAATTTAGTAACAGACATTGATATTAGAATTAAGAACATAAGAAATTTTTACTCCTTTGCCCAGGATTATGGAATGCCTATAGGTTTTCTAAGAGCATATATAGATAGGAAATATTTAGGTCATTTAAAATAAATCACTCATATTGGTTTATAAAAGAATATTTTTATTTCTTTGTTAATGGGATAGTGCTTTCACTTATTCTACTCGTAATGGGTAGTTTTATTCAAATTTGGCTATTGAGTTATTTCTTTCAGATTTATTACATAGATGGCGCCAGGATCTTTCAAGTGAAAATTTCCTTTTTAATAGACATTTTTAACTATTTTCTAATATTTCCTAGATAACTAAATGTGTTACAATTTTTAATATAGTTTTGAGAATTTTAATATAGGTATCTTACTAATTCATGGTATCAAAAATTAATTATATTATTTATTCAATTATGTTGATTCATGGTAATTTTTGGTTGTGGCAACATGTGAGGTCAATATGCATGGCGGGCTGTATTGAAAGAGATGAATTCTGGTAAGTTTAAGAGGAGACACAGATTAGTTTATGTTTAATGTATAGTATGGGTATTTTATTGAATTATATATTTACTGTCTTTAGTGCAATATCTTAGTGCAATATAATGATATTTACATATTTTATCCTGAATATTAGTCGTTTCTATATAGTCATGCTTTATAGTTAGGGTTAGTATAAGACTTTTCTTTCTAAATTCTTTCATTTTAGAGTAAATTACCCTGTTTGTTTTTTCAACAACAATAGTAACAGGGATGGTTTGTACAGCAAAATTAATTTAACCTGGCTAAAGCTTGTCCACAGCCAAGCTGCTATTTTAATTGTTGAAAACTCCATTTACTTGGATTGCCTATTTCATTATTTTTAATAACAACAGTGTTCCTTCACTTGTTGTTAAATATAATGTTTAAACTTGATTTTTGTTTATGGTATCTTTAGTAATTTCAATTTATTAGATTTTATTTAAAATTGATGTATTGTTCAAATAATGACTTTTTGATATAAGATTTAATTCTTGTTTACTTTATTTCTGTATGATTATATACTGGTTATATTTGGATTTATATTATATATATCTATATATAATATAAATCTCTCTCTCTCTCTCTATATATATATATATAATTTCCAATGATTTTATGATAATTATCAATCTGGCTCTTGTACGAAAGACAAATTATTAATGCAGGAAAAATTTCAAAATAAAAAATCCTACATGAAATGTTCTGATGATGAGAGTAACTGTAGTTATTATTATCAAAATTCAAGATCTTTTAATGATAATAAACTATTTAAAAATTAAACTTTAACTATAATTCAAGCATCATATGTACAAACATTTGTTTTATGCGTAAAATGATTGATATTTGCATATTGTTGATTAAATACGACATTATTAATTTTAAAAAATATTTTGAAAAAAAAGTTGATTCAGGATATAACCCTGACCACATGGTTGGTAGTGAGAACTTTACCATCCATAATGTTTTGATGCTCATAAGAGGTGACAACGTAATAGTAAGGGCAGAAAGTTCGAAATCTATTTTTTCGGAATTGGCTGGCTATTGCACTTTGATATATTAAAAGAACACATTTTCTAAAAATAGTCCAAAATATCAATTTTCATTTTATTGTCTTTCTTCTTTGCTCTTATTTTTTATTTATTATTAGATTAAGACTTCTGTAAAATAACAGGAAATTCTGAATTATAATTGTTTAGAAAAATTATCGAAAAATCTGTACATAACCATTTTTAAAAATTTTATTCATGCTTGTGGGAAATGTAGTTTGCTCCTATGCGATGGCAACACTCTGATCTGGGTGATGATGTTAAAAGAACTCTTCTTTTCCACTCTCAGCGAGACATGATTCGAACATCGAGAAGTGAGCATGTCGCTCGAAGTCGGCTTACCTTCTAATGTTTTGTAAAGGCCTTCTTAACCCTTTCTTTATCTTTCTATATTCGGGCCGTTTTTAATGTGTATTTTATCTTATTAAATGCTTAAATCTTTGTCTTCGTTGATGATTAGAGTTATTTCAACCATCACGAAAGCTCGGTTTCCAACCTACATATATATTAAAAATTTTTTAAATATTGTTACGAACATGGAAAGACGCGTCCCAGAAATGCTAGCCTTATGTTTGGGAAGAGAGTGTTACAAGGATATGTATGAAAATGCCGGGAAAAAAGAGCCATACACCCCAACCTCGGCGATAAACTTGGCGACAAAACGAGGATGCTAAAAATATGCTAGAAATTTCGCGATATCTCTCATACGAGTCGAGATCCGGATTTCTCCAGAGATTTCCATGTGACGGCACGAGATGTTGGGGAGACTATAAATAGCGCCCTGCTCTGATCACGAACCTGTTCAATAGTCTTTGGACTTTGAACAGGTTGAACAGGACTTTGGAATTTGAACGTGTTAATCAACTGGAAGCGTCTTTGGATTTTGAACGCTTTTATCAACCGGAATCGTTTTTGGACGTTGAACGTGTTGATCGACTTGGAGTGCGAAAGCCTTTGGAATCTCTGTTTGGAGTTTTGACCGCAACGCAAGCTGTTAAGCTGTTAGACGCTGCGCGGTATTGAAAGTGCTGTTGCTGTTACTATTATCGAATTGCTCTCTGTTTGGGTTCTAATTCGTACGTGTGCTCTTTTTCCTGTTACCTACGCTTCGTGTTCTCCTGAATATTCAAGAATAGAACGACCTTCTCGATTATTCTGCTTGTTGGACTGTTTTCACTGTGCACCCATCTAACGAATTTCGTAACAATATGGTAAAATATCAAAAAATAAAGATTACTTTTTAATTTTTGATTTTGCTCAGAAATAAATAAAAGGACAAAAATTCAAACGACGTTCAGCAAACCAAATGTAAAGATCGCTACTTTGGATTGATGCGGTGGTCAATAGGCTAACATGGTTATCACTATGTCTATAGCACCAGGGCCAAAATTAACTTTAAGTTACCGCGACAAAGAGTAGCTACTGCATCTATTTAGGCAAGGTAACTTGGAAGGTACAAACCACCGTTTACAGGTATGCATGCATATACTGGCTCGTGCAGGTGTGAGGAAACATTACGTAACGCTGAAGAAGCTAACTCATAATAACAATTGTAACTTTGATAAACTTAACAACATAAAAGTAAGGTAAATGATAATTGAATTTACATGTCGACAACAGGAACATAAATCGTAGCAAGTGCAAGAAGAGAGTAAGGGCGAGATGACAGATGACGCTTGAGCCTTTATAGTGCTCAGCTCTCCACTACGCATGAGCAAAGTAGACAGCGCACGCTGGACGAAGCTGTTGCCGAAAATTTTGTCTTCGAAACCTGGCTAGCTTTTGGTTTATGTCTGCTGAAAGTTATTTAGGAATTTGGGAATACATATTGGCTTGTTAGACAAATAAAATCATAAAAAATGGGATACATACAGTTTAGTCACGGTAATTAACCGTTTGAACGGCAAAAATATTTCAGCTGAATGCTCTGAAAACGGCCTTTCTGTAGCTAAATGGTGTACGCAGATGTTTCGGAGCCGGTTTTCGGGTAATAAACACAGAGCAACTTTCTACGCCGGAGACGGTTTAAGAGTAATAATCGAAGAACGACTTTCTGCGACGGAACCGGTTTTAGAATAGTCATCAAAGAGCGACTTTCTACGTTCCAGCCAGTTGAAGGGTTAAATGTTACTATCCTACAATTAGGAGGCGGGGCGTTAACGGGTTAAATATGATTTCTTTCATGTATGCTGAGTTGGGATTTTACAATCGATATTTCCCTCACTATTTAATGCATTGTGTTCTACAAATTAAAAGTTTCAACTTGTTGTAAGATATCCGAAGGATTGTTCCATTTCAATTAAATCTCCATCATGATATCCTGATTGCCTCCATTTAATTCCGGAGTCATACGAGCTTCCCTGTATTTACTCCCAAATGTTGCATTGAATAATTAGGATGTAATAATCATTTATCTCTCATACCCAACTGTGTCGACATTCATATTCATATTAGACGCAAATACCATCTTCGCCTAAAACGTTCGTCTCACGTTCAAATTATCCCGGAAACACGCGGGCGGGCTGAGTTATGCACTCAGACAAAATTCCCGAGCGCTCCCAAAATGAAGCAATATTCTAATTTTCCCAGTTCAGAATGACGGAAAGGGACTGAATGAGGATTTAGTTTAGGAGAGAGAGGCGGCCATTTGCCAAACGACTATTAGCATTTCATTCTCGAAAAGGAATGATTATGAGGGGTCAAAGAATTCCTTGCTCGGGGTTTCGGAATGATATACAAGCTGGGAGGGCTAGGATTAGATATTTATTGAAATTGGGGTTAGCGCAGGAAAAGGGGTTTGCAAGTTTTCACTCATTTACATTAACAAGAATTATTCATATTTTTGAACGACTGTCGTATTTGCCATCTTGAAAATATTTCTATGCCTGTACTTAGTGATCGAAGGATGAAAATTATTATTGACTCCACTGTTGAGTTTTATTAATTTTAATGCCTACTGTAACAGATTTTCTATCAACTGAATCCTAAACCTTAAAATTCAATATAAAAAAGAATTAAAGTAGATTCGTACTCTGAAACATGGTAGCATGAAATTATTTTAGGCTTGATTCGTCGGTCAGTTTTCAATCAACTGAATCCTAAACCTCAAAATTCAATATAAAAAAGTTAAAAAAGATCCGTACTCTGAAACATAGTAGCCTGAATATATTTTAGGCTTGATTTGTCGGTCTTCGCATAGTTAAAAAAATCCCTCTTTATTATATAGCAATGATAACGTTCGCACGAAAATAGGTCTTCAATTTCGTCGCAATGCGCGTTTCTATAAATGCAGGAACTAAGAGAACGAAAAATATAGTAAAATATACTAAATTATTTTTAGTTTACTAAATTAAAGTAAAATGTGTTCGAAAAGGAAAATGACATCTCTGAGAAGCTTTATTTGTAAGGTGATTTAAAAAAAGACATTGTGTGATAATATGCTCCGAACTTATTGAGGAAAGGCGTTAACATTTCGATTAATTTTCAATTAAATAAAATTATGAATTTTGAAATTCCTTTTCTTAATTGTCACCTACTATCCAAGATTTAACTACGTGCCAACATTGGTTGCTGTGTGTCCAACGGTGAGCCCTGTAGAGCTTTTTGAGCGATTTTTACATTATGTATGTCGGAAGTAGCAATTTACAGGTAGTATCCAGATTGTTGCAAAATTCAACCATAACAGAACTTTTTGCGGTTCCGCAACCCACCAGATGGCACCACCTATCTACTACTGGTCAACGGACGCGTTGAACGGCGCTTGTACAAAAAGTTTCAGTTCTACAGAAAAACGGGAAGGAAGAAGGTTCGTCGAGCTGCGCTGATCTGGGACACTAGCCCTAAAGATGGTGATGCCGCAACAGTAGATGGAAAGGCGCGGCAAAAATAGTGATGGAATCGTAAATATAGACTGCATAATATAATGACCCCGGGGTAGGACGTGCGAGAATAAGGTATGTAAAAATTTTGAATTGGCCAATTCGCGACTCTCTAAAAACGGACATTATAACGTGTATTGTCGGACATTGTAATGAGTGATGCCGTAGATTATAACATTGGAGGCATCTTTAACTGTACTAATTAGTATTGTATCTGTATGTGTGTTTGATGTTTTAATCCAGAAGCAATATAAAGGTAGAACAATAAATTTAGCATTTGAGCGAATACTGTGTTATTCTTGGGTAACCCTGAATCTTTCAATGACCACTTCAGGCGTCACAACGCCAGGTTTAATGAATTTCTTTTTCAGTGTGCTACCACAGTAAGTAGCCATTTATATTCTACTTGTATCATAGGTTATTCCTTAACAAAGAAATATATGGGGTTCACAAAGTTCAAATTTTCGTATCAAATGTTTATATACTTTTACAAATTTTATACACTACAAAATACACTCAATACGTATTTTTCCATTACCATGTGACCATCGAAATTGTCGTATGCTCTTCAAAGTCTCATCTAAAAATATCGTAAATGTTACGGTTTTTTTAAAAAAATTTTATCTTATTCTGATTAGAAAATTATTATTAATTATGGTTGGCCATAAAATTTTTAAATATTTCAGCAACCTTGGATGATGCAATCGGATGTAACTTTTGGCTCACTTCAGACCGTATGACAGAATAACCGATTCGAAACCGAAAGTTAAAATTTTTTGGCATGGCACCATTTGTTAAGGAATAACCTATGATACAAGTAGAATATAAATGGCTACTTACTGTGGTAGCACACTGAAAAAGAAATTCATTAAACCTGGCGTTGTGACGCCTGAAGTGGTCATTGAAAGATTCAGGGTTACCCAAGAATAACACAGTATTCGCTCAAATGCTAAATTTATTGTTCTACCTTTATATTGCTTCTGGATTAAAACATCAAACACACATACAGATACAATACTAATTAGTACAGTTAAAGATGCCTCCAATGTTATAATCTACGGCATCACTCATTACAATGTCCGACAATACACGTTATAATGTCCGTTTTTAGAGAGTCGCGAATTGGCCAATTCAAAATTTTCACATACCTTATTCTCGGCACGTCCTACCCCGGGGTCATTATATTATGCAGTCTATATTTACGATTCCATCACTATTTTTGCCGCGCCTTTCCATCTACTGTTGCGGCATCACCATCTTTAGGGCTAGTGTCCCAGATCAGCGCAGCTCGACGAACCTTCTTCCTTCCCGTTTTTCTGTAGAACTGAAACTTTTTGTACAAGCGCCGTTCAACGCGTCCGTTGACCAGTAGTAGATAGGTGGTGCCATCTGGTGGGTTGCGGAACCGCAAAAAGTTCTGTTACGGTTGCATTTTGCAACACAGATAAACATGATTTTGTTAAAAGCCACATTTATTGCCTTTAAAGAAGATTTCTTCAGCCTCTTGTTTTAAACAATTCCGGTGCAAAGCATGAAATTTTTTGAAATATGATGAAAAAATTCATGAATGAGTTTAGTTTATTGTCAAGACATATAATATACATTTTTTTTTTTTTAATTTGGATCATTCCGAGGGGGTCATACTCCTTTGGGGATACCCCTCATATGAGGACCCCTTTAGACACAGGCACCTTGATACACGCAAAAAATATTTTTCAATCCTAAAGAAAATCATAAATTAAAACTTCAAAAATATTGGAGGAAAATTGTCGAGTGAATTTGCTAAAATTGTAAATGCCAAGAACTCAAAAATTTCCTAACTCTGAGTCATGGAATTTTCGTATTTTTAATCTCTTATATTTCCGATTCGAAAGCGAAATTTCGTTGTTCTGCCATCTACATTCTAAAAGGAGTACTATTAACTGCCTTTTCGTGCATCTTTCCGGGTTTCAAAGTGGATTGAGATTTCTTAAGAAAATTTTAAACTTGGTCTCCTCTTTTGTGACCAATGTCCCGGAAAGAGTTTTTACTAAGCGTTCAATGACAGCGCTGGCAAAGCGCGCCTCGGCGTTGCTCTACAGATAAACCGTAAGGGAGACATTAAGTGCTTCTAGATTCTGTTAGAGACGGTGAGTTAAAGAAGTCTTTTGTTGCATAATTACATACTTAAGAAATCTTTTTCTTTTACGTTAAGCAAGGAATTAGTTAGCGGCTTTCATGCCGAAAGAAGTTAATTATACCCCTTGAGAATCTAGAAAAAAGCTTATTTAAATCAATCTTACAGACACATAATTAACATGAAAATTCTAGGAGTTTTGTACCTTTTCTCCGAGTTCATCCATACATAGAAAGTAGATTTTCTTTATGACGATTCAGTAAGTTTCTACATTGAATTAGGGCTGTACTATATCTAAAATTTGACTTATATTTTTAATATATGTGAAGTTTAGCTTAGTTATATTAACGTCCCGTTTTGAAGCATCACGAGGGCTATTTTGGGACGGCCATTTTCTATTTGAACCGTGGTCAGATGACAAGGATGACGCCTGAGCTGGCACGCCCTTCTCCAATCTTCCGTGCCTCAACGGTGGGAGAACGTTTGGTCCCCTACTTATAATTCAGCGTGCAACGCACGGATCTTCATTGGAATCGGGTTTCGAGCCTGGAACCCTCCGTCTCCAAGGCCACCGTGGCCCTCTTAATATATGTGAGGATTAGATATATAGGAACGTATATTCTAAAGATAAAGTCAAAACTGCAAGATAGAGCATTATATTATAGGTATTCTGGTAGATGTGTGTGTGTGTGTGTGTCTTAATCTTACAAATCTCCGAACTGGTGGTCAGAAAATCTATTGCCGAGCATTATCTCTCATATCTTGATCTGTATTTAACACGACGCTTTGAACAACATCATAGTTGATAACTTGATAATAATAAGGATGTTAATTTCCATTCTGGGAGGATCTCGAGTCCGAAGGGGATTCATTGGATATCAGTCTTGAATTCAAGGTAATTGAGCTGACCGAGTTTCTTATATTCCAAATTTCCAGTCACAACTAGTTTTTGTTTTGAATTTCTCCCACCTGGATTTTTCAAGTGTGAGGTTTAATCCTTAAATTTCATTCCGTGTGAAGTTACCTATTCTTGCATTTCTTTATTGATAATAAATGTAACATTTCTATCTGCAACTATTTGATAATATGAAGTAGCAAAACCATTTACAGTGTAATTGCAGTTTCTTATGGATTAGTACTTTATGGCGCGGAAATCCGACTGCTGTAATGTACTAGTCCGTACGAAGAGCAAACTATTTTTTATAAAGTTTATACATTTTCTGTAGACATTATACATGCCAAAAATTCGTGCAGTTAAGAATTTTATTCCGTTTTGGGTTATAAATCAAGATTTTCATAAATCTTTTGAATAAAAAAATAAGAATCTCTGCATTATGACTTGAACATCACCTCTTTACAAGAAAACTGAAAGCTCTTTTAGAACATTCGAAAAAAATATTATGTTTGGTCGCTGTCTTCTTCGACCAGCTGTTTGCCAATAATATTACTAATCAGTAGTGATACTTCCAAAATGGCGAAATAAATTGTCGAAATTGGTCTAGTTGTTGAGGCTGGGGGGATCTGTCAATGTTTTTCCCATAGAGAATGTACAATGAAGTAGTGTGTTGTTTTCTGGCTGTAGTTGATCCAGCCAAGAAAAAACGCCAAGTTTCGAATCCAGCATTTATTTTCACACAATTCTGTGTCGGAGGTCGTACATTTATACAGATTTGACTGCGGTTACAGATACAGTTAAAACTGTATTGATTAATATAAATATTAACAAAGATTTACATAATATTAGCAAGAATATGGCATTCCTTCCACTGCTAAGAAAAATAATTAATTAAACACGAATTTAAACACCGTCACAACATTACTGTATCAGGTGCTTTTCTAACTTTAGAGCTTCGACGAAGATTGACAGCAGTAGGCACAGTTTCTGCTGAATTTGTATGCACTGTCGATGGTTCAGATCTCTGCAATCAACAAGGATATAAAATAGTGTTTTTGAAATTTCTCTCAAAAATGGTGGGTAGTGGGCACAGGCAACCATTGATAACATATTTAGAGGTCATGAGCTTCCACATGAACTGAAATTGGCGAAATCAGTTAAATGATTCGGGCTGGGGGGACTCTGTCAAGGTTTTTCTTCCATATAGAGGACATATAGTGAAGTAATGTTTTGGGGATTTCTCTTAAAAATGAAGGAGGTTGAGGACAGGCGACCATTGAAGACGAATCTAGAGTCCATGAACTTTCTTATGAAATAAAAATTGTCGAAATCAGTCAAGTGGTAAGGGTTTCGGGATTCGTTCTTTGGTTTTACCAATTATTTCATATCTATATACAGGGTATCCACAAAAGTCCTTCTACCCCACATTAACTTGAGAACGGCGACAACTATTGCCACAAACTTGGTATCTAGGTATAGTAAAGTGATCATGCCGGTAAGATCAATTACAACGCCACCTAGAGGAAAGCAACGGAATTAGCGCTCCTATCACGAAAACGGCACAAGATACGGGGAAAAAGTCAAATATTAAATTGTAGAGTTTTTTCAATTTAATACGTAAAAACACCTTGAGCGCAATAGTGCTAAGAATAAAATATATAAAACGCGCATTTGTTTGATCCCAATTTCCAAAACTCTACCTATATTACGTACAACCTGGTATGCTACAAAATGTGCAGCAAGAAATCCAGAAAAGTTTCCAGATGTGCATTGTTGCTGACGGAGAGCATTTAGAACATCGAAAATAAAAAGTATCTGCTGATAACTAATTGTTCTGTTTTCTTTCTAACGCTTTTGTGGCGTAACAGTTTTAGAAATCGCGACCAAACAAATGCGCGTTTTACAGTTTGTGTTCTTAGCATTACTGCGCTAAAGGTGTCTTTTCGTACTAAATGTAAGTTGCTCCACAATTTTGTAATTGACTTTTTTCCCGTATCTTGTACCGTTTTCGAGATAGGAACGCTACCTCCGTTTTTTGATACCAGGTGGCGCTGTAAGAGATCTCACCGTGTAGCGCATGGTCACTTTACAATACCTAGACACCGAGTTTGTGGCAATAGTTGTCGCCGTTCTCAAGTTAATGTGGGGTAGAAGGACTCTAGTGGACATTCTGTACATAAACAAACCAATTTTTAAATAAAAGTATGGCGCAGTTATTTTGCATGAATAATAAATCTCAATAATCATGCGTACAGTCATTATAAGCGTAAATTCAGAAGTGGAATGATTAGCGCTTCTTATTTGCCTCTTTATTTCAAAGCAAAGAAGAAAAAGATTTTTTCCCCGAGGTTCCGCATTTAATCATTCAGAAGATTACAACTGTCACGCAGAAAAAATACACTTCTCATGGCAGGCTTATACGCAATCACAGCCTATCTAATCACACAGCAATCAAGAAAAAACTCGAGCAGTTCCAGAAATAAACTTCAGAACCAATTATGAAATCTCAGAATCGTTTTCTTTTAATCACAGAGAAATTTGAACCCCGAATCTAGAACGAAATTTGCCAGTGCGCTTAGTTTTTTACTCACGTTTTCTTTCGAAAGATATCAACTGTCTTCGTTGAAAATAGTTCTGAATGTGCAATTTGCTTTGAGAAACGAGGTATTTCGTTCGAATATAAAAAATGGAAATTATCTGTTTCCCAATGAGTTTTTTCCGCACTGATCATTTTGCTGCGATGCATTCATTGAAATTCCAGAAATGGCCGGTATTTTCGTTGAATTTTATTACGGAAGAATTTATCTTTTTATTCTACGATAGAATACAGATATTTTTGAATATTTTTTTCTGAGTAGAAATATTATCTTGTAAACAAGCTCGGTTACAAGATTACAATACAAGCATTGCATTGTACTTCTGTAACCGAGTCCAGTTATTGTTAATATAAGACATGTTTTAAGTCCTTGTAAAAAATAAATTATTTTAATGGCGTATTATTGGTTATTAAATTCACTCTCATATTAAAGAATTCATATAGCATATTAATGGATTTTTAAAACATTAGAATTTGGCTATTTTGAATAAATGAAAGAAGCAATGTTTATAATGTCACTTATCTGAAGGCATTGCATCTTGTGCCTTTCTCTAAGAACATAGAAGAACTGGATTGTTACCATAGATGAGAGTAAAGCTGGTCATTCACAAACGCACCGCTCCGCGCAAATGGCGTGGTGGCACTCTACACCATTCCCTTTTCAGCCCATCCATTTAGGTAGGTCATTCAGAGCTCGCTCCCTGCAAACCACAATATCTTTCTGCTACGGGTCACTCCGATTCGCTTCCCCGTCTTCCTCATCTACGCCGGTCGCATTTCAGCATTTATGGTCTGGGAGTTCAAAAAAAGTGCTTGGATCTCACGACAAGTTGGATATCCAAACTTTCGACCGCACCACGCGAATTCTCATCTGATTTTCGTACCGACAGCCAGTTTTGGCGCAGAGCGACTGAATTTGCGAGGAGCGGAACACTCGTGAATATTCTTCGATGGTGACTTGTCAAAATAGGTCAAGCCATAATTGCCCCGAAAAAATAATCTTTTCTATCTCATTCAGAATTTGAATTTGGGCTATATTGTTTTGAGCTATTTTGTAGAGGCTCTTGTGGGTTAGGCTAATTTAATGGGGCACCATTCTGACATTCAAACCACTAACATATTGCTACATACACACGGAATTAGGACAAATAGCTTATCTCACCCGGTGTTATCTAATAAGAAAGCATGCGAAAAAGATCCGTGCCGAATGGCACGGATCTTTTTATTCACTTGCTCTATTCTATAGTCTATACAGTTAGACGTTCAGTGGTATAAACACTCTTCGAAATTGGATCTAACTAGAAATGTTTATAGATACTTCAATTTCTACTAGCATTTTCAATGGCATTTTATTATGTGCTAACCTGATAAATGTGTGCGTTCACTATCCTTGGTGTGATCCTTTTGTTTGTCCTTAAATGCTTTAACGAGTGAATTACATGAAATCCTACGAACACTTTAATTGTCAACATTAATATGCAACGTCAATGAAGTTCGTTCACTAAGGCTTCTGCAATTAAAAAATGTGGGGTCATCGAAACGTTGTAAAATGCATAGTTATATGTAGTTACAGACTATGTACAAATGTCACAACTGAAAAAACAAAGAAAAATTTAAGTTAGTCTAAATGTTGTATTTTTAATCCCAACACTTCGCAATAAAGTTCGTTCAGTAGAAAGAACGAGAATATTCCAACCGTTTCACGCACAATTCTGAGTCAGTGACGTAAGATGAAGCAAATAGTATATAAGAACGAGCAATTCGCGATCGTTATCAGTGATAAGCAGAAGCATGGCAAGGAGACGAGCTACGGATCTTGCAGTACGCAATCAATTCACACAACAGCACCAAAATGGTATTTCGCAGCGAAAAATTGACCGGACGTTCCGCTTGACACAATCTACAGTGTGTAGTATTATAAAACGTTTCACTACAAATGGAAATAGCCGTCCGTAAAGGCTTCCGGTCGGAAGCTGGCGTTGACTGATCGGGAAGTACGCCTATTTCGTCGACACATTTGTAAAATTAAGCACATGGCAGTCGCAGACCTAGTCACATGGGCAAGGCAAAGTTTTGGAAAGACTATTTCCAAAGCATCTACTCGTCGATGTTTCAAAAGGTGTGGCTACGCATGGAGGGGAACGGCGTGAGGGGAGGAAGGGAGCACGACTGCTCATCAAATAGGTTTGTCCCCCCCCCTCCTGATACCCCTACTACTCTCGACACATACAATATTACCCTCGTATAATTATTGTATAGGTATGAGGTCTTTATAGGTTAAGGCTTCCAGCACTCTTTAATTGATTTTACCATTACAATAAGGAATTTTTTAAATATTCACTTTTAAACACCCCCTCCCTGTATCTTCTAAAATTTCATTCTACAAAAAAATTAGGACCAGTTTTGTAGGAAATTTGATGTAGTTTAACTTTATAATTAAGTTTCTTTCTCGCTTGGATCCATAGTTTTCGAGATATTTAAGAAAAACTGAAATACCCCATTTCAACTCCCCTGTACCCATGCGCACCCTCCACCAGTGGGGACTTTTAGTATGTCGTTTATGACACTGGCCACAACAACTGTGCCGAATTTCAAAACTACACCATTTTTTAAATTAACAATTCGTTGCTGGACTACGAGTAGAAGGAAACTTGTGAAGGGGTACGGATGTGAGGCGACTAAGAGTGCATAATTGTTCATCAAATGGGTTTTTCACCCCCCCCCTCTCTAAGAAACATGCAATACTACACTTGTGTAATTATTATATAGGCACGAGGTTTTAATCACGGTTGTTGATTCAGCACTTTTAATCGATTTCACCATTACAATAAGGAATTTTAGAAATGTTAACCCCTCAGGGGCTCGTTCATACGGGGGAGTACGGAAAGTGGCGATACCGAGGTACCTGAGCTACCCAGTGCTAGGCGTGTATCCTGGGATCGGAGCTAAGTCAGTCTTCTACCTTTGGTGCTCCAGTCTTTGACCACAGAAGCTACCCTTTTTCCTCATTTATGAGTGATTCACCCTTAGATGCAATCTAATCACCAACATAGTGGAAGAACGCCACTTGACGCAGAGCATCGAGCCCTCGGTGGGTCTGCCTGGTGTTTTTTTCCATACTAATCTTCCTTAATAAGCAAAAAGACCATCTCACATATTTAAGACAACTGACCCTTGAAATAATTAATGATATTCCAGTAGATGCAGGCAAGGCGAACACTGAAGGTAGGAGGAATGATAGTGACTGTACGGGCAGTGGGATTTATATTACAACACATAAGCAAGAGTTAAAAATTCAGAGGAGGAATCTCGATTTCTGCTCTGTCTTTCGCAGTGAACTAATAGCCATAGATGAATGCCTTGACTCACTCTCATCCTTCTCTTGCAGTAAAGAAATTTGGATACTAACAGATAGCAGAAGTTCTGTCCAACATTTGGCCAATTGGCATAGAGAACAACAGAAATGTTAACTTTTAAATCCCCCTGCATCTTCTGAACTATTGATGCTACAAAAAATATAGGAATCTTCTTGTAGGAAATTTTATGTAGTTTAATTTTTTGTAATTGAATGTTTTTTGATAGAACCTATAGTTTTCGAGATACTTAAGAAAAATTGAAAACGCCCCCTGT
The DNA here is from genome assembly GCA_013235015.1 of Araneus ventricosus. Taxonomy (NCBI): domain Eukaryota; kingdom Metazoa; phylum Arthropoda; class Arachnida; order Araneae; family Araneidae; genus Araneus; species Araneus ventricosus. The sequence goes on along the minus strand of BGPR01000392.1, from coordinate 221,874 downwards.
GAACAGGACTGCATTATAGTTGGACTGAAGGTTCACAGGAATGTTATAGTTGGACCGAAAGTGCACAGACTAATGTTCTAGTTGGACTTGCGTTAGAACAGGTTTCTGTTAAGAAGAGTATGTATGGCAACAGGTGGAATACACGTGCTTCTCGGGGTTCGTTGGACGAGATGTGATGGAGAGGTGAAGAATGGGTTTGGAGTGATGTCGCCTTACTTTTTTTTTATTCCTGCCTTTACGAGTTGCTACTCAGTGTACAATCCATGTTTTCGTAAGATCTATTGAAGCTTTGCCATGTGCTTTTAAGGACATATTGTCCCAAAGAATTCTTCATCACAGGTGTTTATACTAAAGTGTAGCATTATGGAGATCTCGGTTTGAGTGAATAGTTTTTCTAGCTTCGTTTCCTCATCCTGATGTTAAGCTTGCTTTGGTAAGACTTTTTTCTCAACTGCAGTTGAAGCTTCCTTTTTCTCAATATGTTGCAACATTCTTATAGTCACTATTACAGATAAAATAATATTTTTTCCACAAGTGTCACATTTTTATAGTAACTATACACATTTTGCATACACGTGTTTTAATGTTTTTTAGAGATTTTGATGTGTAGAATGTTTGTTCTGCAGTAATGTCGTGGATAAATGTTAATAAATAGTGTTTTTCTTGTCTAACTCAATCGTGTGCTCTTGCCTTTGGTGTACTGATCATTTATGCGATCACAGTGCCATTTTATATGTATTTCTTTTCAGCTATAGGGTTAGGCCCAACTTAATATTTTTAGTCACACCATAACACCCCCTTTAAACCCCCTGTACCCACCGCGCACCACCCACTCGGGGACTTTTAGTATGTCGCTTAGGATACTACTCCCAACAACTGTGCGAAATTAAAAATCTACATCATTTTCTATTTTCCCTTCATTGACTGGACTGTGATGACGATTGTTATTGCTTCAGACATGTAAAAGTGTTTTTCCTGCTTTGTTAGTCTTGTGGTTGGAAAGAATGTTTTACTGAGATTTGTATTGGTTGGAAGCCAGTGACACAGTGAAGCCTGAGGCGCTGAGACGAGTGAACGTCTTTGGAATGTGTTAGAAGGTCTTGAAAGTGCTGTTACTGTTTTTATCATTGATTTTCTGTCTGTTTGTTCTGCTAATTTGTACAAGTCCTGTTTTTCTTGTTACCTGTGCTTCGTGTTTTCCGAAATATTCGTGAGAAAGCGCCGTTATCCATTACCCTGCTGACTACCCATTACCCTGTGTTGAATTGTTTTCACCGTATACTCACAGGACGATTTTCGCAACAATACTTCACTTATATTCGCTACTGAAATGGTCAAAGTGAGAGAAGGTTATTGCGTTCTTAAAGACAAATGCGTTAAAGGGCGATAAAAATACCATCCCCGGGCGCCGTTTGCACAAACTAAATCACTGACGATGACGGGCGGGGGCGAACAAATCATATTATGACTCGGGCGCCACTTACCATTGCTACGCCTCTGTGTCTGTCGAATGAGATAACTGATAAACACAACAAACTAGGCTGATGAAATTCTGTATGTTGTATTTATGACAAAACTGCTGATTTCTACGGACTTGTGAGCGGAAGCGGCCAACTGGGAGTCTGTCTGCCTGCGTGCGTGTGAACATGATAACCAGAAGAGCTAGAAGGATGAAATATAACGTATGTTTTTATCATCAGAATTGCAGATCTGTATCATGTTTTGAAGTGAATCCGTTAACCCTCTCAAACCGAGTGATGCGGTCCCGGGCGATCTAAAAATTCCCCTTTAACAGCGACGAAGACCGGTTTCAGGCGGTTGCATTCTTATGAGGGGAGTTGAGGTTTTGAGATAGCTTAGGAGTTAAGCGCGGTACGGGGTCCAATTATCCTTGCCAACCGCAGTCCATATCCGTGCGCCTTCAGTTAAGGTTATAGCAGGGGGTGGGTTGGTGGGGACTACCAAGGTTGGGAGAGTCCAATTCATGCCGTTTCCTCACCAGAAACTCCCGGATTGAAAGAGGCTAGCAGAAAAACGTCGCCTCGGGATTAAAGGGTTGACCGTCTGTCAGTCTACAAATTCACATGTAGTTGAACATGACTATTGAGTCAGTCAAATAAGATACATGTTTATAATGAACAGTCTTAGCAATCTGTACATTTTCTAAATCTTGAAATTAAAATAGTTCATAACAAATTAAGCACTGATATTTATGATAAAATAAACACTTTTCAGTTTAATATAAATAGGCTTCCTTTTCGGAACAGCAATATCAGTATTCAAATTTATAGAAACATCGTCCTGAATTATATTCATAGAAGCACTATTTTAATCACAGAGAGAATAAAAAAGAGATCATATATTGATACATTTATTGAAAATGCTTTGAGATATGGATTTTCTATGTTTGCTTATGTTAATAAAGGCTTTTAACACCTTTAAATTAATAGTCTTTTAGATTTATTTATTTTGAAGTGATCATATTTATGGAATTCACAAAGATTTTAGTATTTCACGGCATAGGTAGATGGCGCCACTAGATTTAGAATAAGATCGCATCATTTAATTTTAAGTATATCTCCATATTAATATATATTATTATAATCAGTTTAATTTAAATTTATAGTTTAATTTTTAATGATGTTTAGTATAGAATCTATAACCTAGTTAAGTCATAATTTTTTCACTTTAAATGAGGAACTATATTTTGTATAAAGTTCATATTATTACAATAGGTAAGACTATGAATTGGTATGCATTTAGTTATATTTTCTTGTTTCTTATCTTGAGATATTTTGAAGATTTACTCCCATACTATTTGTTTTGTCCAACAATTGGCTTTCTCATAGAGTTGGAGCCATTAAATTCTGATTAATGCGACATATCAGTTCCCAAGGGTGATAAACATTTGATTGTTGGAATTGCAATTTCTGTGTTGCCTTTTTCATAGTAATAATAATCTAACTAGTATTAATACATTAGTTTATAAACTATATATATATGTATTTCATTGTATGATTATTAATAAGGTAAGATTATTTTATATTTAATTTTAATTATTTTTTAATCAGTGTTTATATTGAAAATGTTACTTGCATTTTGATTGTTTGGAATATATATATATATATATATATATATATATCAAATACCTTATCAATAATCATACCAATGAAATACAAAAGACAATTTGGTTAAAGACTATTGCACTATGAAAGAAATACAACATAGAATTGGAATTTCAACAATCAAATGCCTATCAGCCTTAGAACTGATATGTGTCGCATTAAATCTGAATTTTGTGGCGCCAACCCTCTGCGAAAGATAATTCTTGGAAAAACGAAGAGATAGAGAAATAAATCCCCAAAATCTTTCAAGAATAGATACAAGAAAGTATATAACTTATAACATACCAATTCAATAGTTATAAATATTGTTAGGATTTGAGCATTATCCTAAAGACAGTTCCGCATTTAAAGGAAAAATATTATTTCTAAATTAATCTTTTAATACTATAATAAAACACTATAAAAACTAACTATTAACCTTTTTAACCTTTTATAATATATATATGGGTTTCTACCTCAATCGTGCAGAATAACCACTGGTTTGCCTTAAACTGGGTAAATGGCAGAGGTATCTACGGGTTTAGTTTGGGTTCAATTTAAGTTAAAATAATGAGGAGGCTCTAATTAATTGAAATACAATTTTACTAAAGAACAAAAAGGGAAATTTTACAAAGGGAGACTATATACAAAAGAAATATAGAAAAGGGGATTAACAAATCACTTGGTTGAAAGGTGTTTGAGAATGTTTGCAAAACTTGCATCTAAATAGTTGTTTTAAAAAAATTCGGCAATCAGAGGGTTAAAAGTGCGAGATACATGTGAAGTGTTCTCCAAGGTTCATTCATTGCGCCCATTGTATTGTTTATTTAACCCATGAAATGGAACAAAAACGTTTTGAATAACAAACTTTGAACAGGGATCTTTCTTTAGTAATGTAAATAAAACAAGAAAACTCCAGTAAAAACTTTCTTACTCTCCGATTTAAGGGCAGTAAAAGGATCTGAACTTCGATCTCGTGTTTTCGAGGACTCTTCGGCCCATGTGACCTCTCCCTTCGACTATGTTTTCGGATCGTTTGGTGTGCTTAGAGCATTCCCTTAGGAATAATTCAGTGACGTCACTGCCGTCGTACAATTTCCTTTGCCCGCAGTTTTTGTACGCTGACGAGATTTAAAAGGCAAAAGAGCTTCATTCTCACAAACTTTGGCGATGAAGCAATTTGATTAGTTTAAAAATATTCTTTTCGAAGGATTTTTCATATACAGTAATTGATTTCGTTTATTCAAAATGTGTGCATTAAATTTATGAATTATAATTTTCTGTGTAACCTCAAGCTTTTTTAAATTCAGGTTTGTCAATAAGATGATTTTAATATAAAATTCTGTGATGCACCTGAATAATATAAACAATAAATGAAAATCAAAGGAAATAAATGAATATTTGCTTGCCTTACTTTCATACAATAGGAATATAAAAATAATTATCTCAACATCCGCTACAACTTATGTGTTTCAAATGAGTATTTAGTCTCTCATATAATAAAGATAAAATGTAATTTTGTATACATGAGCTAAAATAGTTTTTAAATTGAAGCTATGTAAAGAAAGACCCGTATCATTTTTTTCATTGCTTCCTTTTATTTCAATCAAATTTATATTTTCATATAATGGTTTTCGAAGCAGGTTTGTAACAATTTATTCTGCAATGACATTATTCAGAACAAATTAGACTTGTGAAAGCAACATTTTTTTATTATTATTTAAATAATATTTTCTGAGAATGTGATAATTTCAATGTTATATTTACGATGAATCTTAATAACAATCTTACAGAAAAAGAAAACTTCTGCTTTTACTTATTTCGTCGTAACATCGCCTATCTCGATTTTTTGAAATTTCAAAGAGGAAGGAAATATTCAATTTTTCGCAACCAATAACTGATATTTCTGAAATTTTTTCATATCTAGTTGCAACTTTCGGTCTTATGTTCATATCAGATGTGGAAAATTCAGAAATATCCGTTATCGGTTGCGAAAAATTGAGTATTTTCTTCCTCTTTGAAATTTCAAAACATTGAGATAGGTGGTGTTGCTTGTTAAGCGACGATTTAATGCCACAACCGCAGTGAAACGAGATCTACGCGACGACTTTTGCCTAACAAATAAGTACAAAATGTATGAAAGTTGAAATAAAATAAAACGATTGTTTTTTTACTTTTTAATTGTTATTGTTAGATATAAAATTGAGTTCATGCAAAGGAAATATCCCAAGCATGATATCGGAATATTTTTGAAGTCTATGAAAAAAATATTTTATTTCTAAACAGAACGCTTCGAAAATAATTCACCGAACTTTAAAAAAAACCCCTTAAATTGAAGAAACTCGAAAACTGTTGAACACTGCACCGCAATATCACGGCTTTAGATTTATAGCTGTTCTGAACTTCTTTTCCTAGAAAAAAACTTGGAACAAGCCATGAGTTCTTGGCATAAAATTGGGATAAAAGATGAAAAATCGTCTGGAAATAGAAAATGATAACTTTAGAATGTGCTGAATTGATTTTTCAGAGCCATTTTCTATCTCAGATTTTTTTGATTTTTTAAAGAATTCTATATTGGATTGGATCAAGTCTGCTGCTCATTTCTAGAGTGTTTTTCAAGTTTAACTTTAGAAAAAAAATAAAGTGGAAATAATTGTTTTCTCTTTGTGATTTTCACTTTACAGTAGAAATCCATAAAATGTAAAGTAATTCATGAATGAAAGAAATTTGCATTTGCTTGTGTATAATTTATTCCTAATAGCGATTTTATGAGCTGTCGAAATTTTGTAAACGATCTTGAAATTTATCAAGTGTACTGTATATTAATCCAGCAGTGGGAACGAGGAAAGTATTTAGTAAAACTCTCCATATGTAACTGGGTCAGATTGTTCCAACGGTTCTATTGTTGGGTTAACCCTCCGGCAGGCGAGCGTATGCTTATGATAACATACTTATACAGAACAGAACGCCGTCTCTTAACCCCGTACCCTTGACCAGACCGGTCACTAAACGGTTTGATGGGCGAGACACGGGAATTTTATTTAAGAAGAAAGAAAAACAAAATAAACAAAAAGAAAGAAATATTTGCACTAAGTACAGCACAGGCATTTTCACTTTTACACTATTAGTTCGTAACAGTCTTCTTTAGATGTTGTTATACTTTTCTTTTTTTGAAGGGTAGGGGAAAGTCCCGTATTTGAGCTTTTTAGTTCAGCTCGCTGGAAAGTTGAAGGGTAGGGAGGTCGGAAAAGATCTCTGTTTTCGCCTATGAATTTGGCAATCCCACGAATTTTATGCCTGGAGACGAAGTTATTGGCGACTCTTTTCAGCTATTCTTGTTCGAAGTTTGGCGCTGGCTTCCTCATATGCCAAGACACTGTGTAAATACACTCCGTGGCATAGTGAAGCGCCGTGCCAATTCCACCACAACTGCAATAATCGCTGTCAGACAGGTGAAACCTTTTGAGGTAGGCAGGGAAAGGGCCATATTGAGAGAAGAAGATAACATCCTCTCTAATCCAGTTAGTGGGACGGAGACTAACTGAGGGCATGTTGTTATAGATTGTCCTGACTCTATCGCCATTCTTCCATGAGGTTTGCCACTCCCCAAGAATGCTCTTCCGGAGGAGGCCTTTAATGTGCGGTTTAGGAAACTTAGTAAGCGAAAAGGGTTGCCCATGTTGCGTTGCGTCTTTTGCCAGTGGGTCTGCTCTTTCATTACGAATATTGTCACACAAATAAAGTGCCACATTTCAAAAATTTATTTTTAAAAAACTCAAAATGTTGGAACTACGAATTTTTTAAAAATGAGAGCGCATCTCAAAAAATTTTTTCAGGTAGGTAACATGCCATTTCGATACTCTAGGGGGTCGTAAATTACTGGAAATCAAAAATTTGTTTAGAGCCATTATCTGAGAAAATATTAAAAATCTAAGAAAATTAAAGTCATGTATTTGTAGGGAATTTTATGCTCTTAAGTTTGTTAATTCACATATAGTGTGAAAACTGAAGAAGTTTCGCGATATTCAAGAAAAACTGAAAAAAGAAACCAGAAAATTCGCATCGGTTTGTGCTGATTGGTAGCCATTGCGTACGGAATTTTCTTGCTGGAACAAATTTAGAACTGCGTAACGCCGCGTTACTTATCTGAAAAAAACCTTTTTGAGATGCGCTCTTAATTTTAAAAAACCAATAGTTCCAACCTTTTTAGTTTTTTTTCATTAATTCTTGAAATATATCACTTCATTTGTGTACACCCTGTATTGTGCATCGGATTGTGCTTATATATATATTTTACGAATTTAAGTTAAATTTTAATTTATATAATCTTTGTTTAGTATAAAACTAATAAATAAGAGTTGCATTTATATTTGTAAGACAGTGCGATATAAATATGTAATACGATGCACGTTATAAGTATTTTGTACGAGTACACAAGCGCGACTACTGGAAGGTTGTCAAAATTTCCTTAAGTAATTCTTCTGTAACTGAGCGCCTTTAGATTACGAGATGATAAAAATCCCCAAATATTCCTTTACAATATAGATTCTTATCAATAAATAGGGCGTATTTTCTCTCCTTTTAAAGCTATTCGCTGCGGAACCTGAAGGTTACGAGACCCAGTTCTTCCTAAAATCCACTTCGAACGCTACCCTCGGCACATTAAAAATTTCGTATCAAGTTTAAGGAAGTTTACAGAGCTCAATATCTGACCTCGGTTTAAATTACCAAATAATTATCGTATTTTTTCAAAAGAAAATGTTAACCCCCTTAACCGCGTCGTTTTCTTTACTAATTAGATGGCCCCTTCCACTTTGGGAATGTGTTGCCGTATTTATTTGACTAAGAGTCCATGGCACTCTTGAGATGTTAAAGAATAATTCGACTTTTTGGTATTTTAATTACAACGTCTATGAATGACTTAATTTCAGATTATAGATTTGAAAATGTCGTTATTCGATGCACGTAGGAAGTCAGCTTAGAGATTAATATACCCAAGCATTCAAGACATTTGAATATAAAACCTTGAGCCGTTTTGATCGACTACGACATTACAATTTCCCCTTTCTATGTTTGTAATTAAATGAAGCAGTCACACATTGAGTAACAGCATAGCGCAATTGAGAAGAAACCCTTTAGTTTTGGAATTGACTCTACAATTTGAATGCCACCATTCGAGACATTTATAACTGGAACTGTGTCGATTATTAAATAGTCGAAAAATATCGCTTAATTTATTCGATTATAGGTATTAAAATTTAGAATTTCAAATCATCTTAAAAATAAACCCTTTTTAATGACATCCAATTTTTAATTATAAACGCATTACTTCTACTTCAATCTTACGATAAATTCACTTCTACTTAGACTAGTCGCAGCATTTCTATAACCTCGATTAGGGATTTCCCCGTTTTCGGAACCATATATTTAAACACACCGCCTATTTATATCTCTCTCTTTTTACAATGTGATCCTTCTAGGTAACAAGCCCTGCCTTTTCACGCACTTTCTTCACAATGGTCATTGGGATGATCAACTTACAACATCATCTCAAGACTTTAAAACCATCTCTCATTCATTAATTTTGTTAAACTCATCTGGTCGGTTCCCTCCCGGTTTATTAACCTTCCAGCGGGCGCGCCTACACACATTTTACGACATACCGTGCATCGTATTACATATTGCATTATTTTACAAAAATAAATGCCACTTTTATTCATGTTATCTCTATTTATTAGCTTAATAGTAAACAAAGATTTTTTAAAATAAAAATTGCATTTAAATTTATAAAAGAACGATATAAATATCTAATAAAATGCAGAATGCACGTATCTCTTGCATACAAGTGCCCGCTGGAAGGGTAGTAATGGTAATAAATAGAATATTGTTCAAATAAGATATTTTTTTGGTTTAAACTGTGGTGTCTTGGCCTATGTGCGACCAAATAAATGAAATGCTTAGATTGACCTAAGTACTTTTATTTTACACAGCTATAATTTAAAGAACAATTCCTGCATAGAAATCTGGAATAAATATTTATATATAAAGTTAGTTCATTTGAGTTCACAGTTCTAGGACGTTAAAGTTCAATGGGGTCGTAGTTCGCCAAGAGATGTAAATCCGTATAGGATGGATAGCTTCCACGTATCAGCGTGATAGCCTAAGCACGAGACTATAAGGAGTGCTCGAAATTCGATGAGCCGAGATTTCGGAATAATGCCGATTTCTCAGTGATCGTTGTCCAAGTCCGAATTAATTCGGATTTCAAATCCGAGCTGATCACACAGCTCTTTCTGCGCTACGAAGTCTGAAAACCACGTTCGAGACTTCCTAAATCGGTTCTTCACCTCTCGCCTCGTCCCAACTCCCCTGGAGAATCCCGTTTTTGTCCGTATCTCAAGGGGTGGAGCTCCGCCTTCCCTTCACTCAACTGGACAATCGTACTCCCGAGCGACCAACGACTAAATTTCCATATTCCCAATGGTCAACTCCGACCGTGGTATGGTTCCTGAGTTTCCTCACCACAGGAGCTATAAAGGTGTGACATGAAAGAGCACCGCTAATGTCCTCATAGCCGACCCAAATGCGCTCTCTGACAGATATTTATTCCTGTATTCCTATGTATTGTGGTCGTTTTCCGCTCGAAGCTATTACCTTTTCGAATGTCTTCGTAATGACCACCAGATGATGCTGGCTTGCGGTTTGCGGATGAAGTGAAAGGTACTAGACTCTTTTCTCGTGGGAACTGTGCTCGCGGGAAGGGGAAAAACATCACAAAATGATTGTCAACATTCTTACGTAAGTTTCTACACATCAACTCTCGGAAATATGTACATATATAGCAATAGGAAATAAGACAGGATAGGCAAATTGTTTTATTGGGGGATCTCAATATCACAATAACTTAGTGTTAGAATATCTGTAGCAAACAATTCATTATTTTCTTGATTGACTGGTTTACATATATCAGAATTCTAGACAATGAAGGGGCATAATAAAACATGCCCTAAAAAGGGTTAAGCCGAATTCGCACAAATAAATTAAACACACCTTCCGGTCCGAGCGATTCTGCCTCCCGTTAGACAAGCTGAAATGCTTTCATCCCGTGATCGTCTTTAATGCAAATGAAGCTAAAGGAAATAGATAAAAATAAATGAGTAGTTCTGTGGACAGTAAACCTCGTCCCTTCCTCTTACCCCTTCTTGGTCGGATTTTTTTTTTCAATCTCCGACAAAATGATTATGTTTTCAATTGAAGGCGGGAAATCTTACCGCGAAAAAATGAACAAAGTAGGACTATTTGTGCCATCTCTTAGCACTATTCAGAAATACAAAAAATAATCGCTGGATATAACGAGGCGTGTACGTTACTTTTAGCGAAGAATTTACTTAGCGACGAATTACTTTCAACGATTCAATTTTTCTCTCCGTCGCATGACATGCGACGCCGACCAAAGAGGATTAAAATATAGAAAAAGATTAAGATATGCTTTTCATCGCAGTCTTTAAAAGTTTAGCCACTGTTATCATTCTTTGTGATTGCAGAATTTTGTGTAGGGATACCGGAATTCATACTTTGACTCTCGAGGAGGTGCCTTCTTTGTCCCCCAGATAGCAAAGAAGATTGCGGAAAGGTTGCTATTTGATTCTCGAGGAGGTGCCTTCTTTGTCCCTCAGATAGCAAAGAAGGTAGCGGAAAGGTTGCTATTTGACTCTCGTGGAAGTGCCTTCTTTGTCCCCCAGATAGCAAAAAAGCTTGCGGAAAGGTTGCCATTTGACTATCGAGGAGGTGCCTTCTTTGTCCCCCAGATAGCAAAGAAGGTAGCTGAAAGTTTGCCATTTCACTTTCCATAGTCTGTCCGCGAAAGAATTTCCGCGCAAACCGTTACAGAAACCATTGCCGTCAGGTTTACGTAGGAAAGGGTTTTATGAACTACCTCACCGACAAGGTTTGAATGATAAGTTCGCAAAAGAACTTCCGCACAAACCGTTTCGGAAACCATTCCCGCACTATTGAAGTATTAAATCTTTTATGAACCACCTGTCCCATCGTCTGTAGCCCTTTCCGGTATAGTGGTTAATGCGGTTGCCTTCCAATTCTATGAACATGGGTTCGATAACCGACTCGGAGTGTTTTTTGTCACAATCTACAACGAAATCGTACATGTATGTTCAATTAAAACTTATATTAATCAAATTAATTGAAATTAATAATTAAGCTTTGATTAATTACGATTCCCAAATGATGTAATTAATTGACATTCCAGATAACTCTAAGTTGGATTAAGATGACGTCTGAAGAAGGGGGATGAAAAAGGTTGTTGGACTCCTATGTTGGAGTACGGCTTTGGAGGGGGGAAGGGGGGTTCTATTTTGTCCACAGAAGGAGGGCTCTTAACAACCTTTTGAAAGGCCTGAAAGAAGCTTGAGGAAAGCCTGAAACAGGCTTGTAATAAAAGATTGGGGAAATCTTACTAAAAACCTTACAGAAAACGTTGCTTCTTGTTGACTAGCGAACCTTTCCGCTGTCTTACTGAAAGTTTCAACCCTTGTCATGGAAAACTTTGTGACAACCCTTTACCCTTGCTAACGACAAGGTTTCCAAAACCTTTTAGCCAAGCTTTCTGTGCTATCTGGGTATGCATTATCTTACAAAGTTATATTTACAATCAATGTACGATGTTACCTAGCAAAATTATGTACAAATTTTACTCCCAAACAAATACCGAAACTTTACAAAATAAATACAGAAGCCAGTGTGATAAAATATTTAAGTAATGCAATGAAAATGAAATAAAATTCTCGTAAGACAATAGTTTACCAAGAAAGCAATGTTTACTATCATAGCTTTGACACAGGTGAAGTGGAAGAAGTATCTTGATGTAATAATGAGATTAGTATTTATCAGCTATGAATGGAATTCGGTATTTGGTCTTGTGAGATAAACTTTATACATGCGTCAAATTTTGGACTTGATAGGTCAAAAAGAAAGCGTCTAAAATGTATATTCGACGTTCTTCATCTTATTGGGAAATGCGCCATATTGTGTCACTTACGCAAGAGTAGGTGGCGGGGAGCAATGCCTCTCTGTGACATTCGAGCAGTGGCGGCTAGTCCATTAGAGCTGCAGAGTTGCAGTCCCCAAGAAATTATTTTAAAAGCTCGCATTTCCTTTTTTAATTCTAATTGGCTTGCATTTTCACTTTGAGAGTTTAATGATGAGCAAAAATGGCAAAAAAGTAAAAAAACAAAACGTAAAAGGAAGAAGAAAATCAATTAAGAATCAAGAGAGAGTCAGACCAGAACTGCATAGAGTTTTGCCCCTCTGAAGGATCAAAATTCGCGCACTGAGCAACACAGAGCTTTCATTCGAAAGAAAAAGCAACCCTTTCTCCTCTTGAAATCACATGACCTTGAGATGCGTTTTTCCCAGCTCTCGTTTGGTGCGACTTTCTCATCTGGATTTTTCCAATCATTTTTGTAGTTTTAAATTTTTTGCTCTTTTATGCTCTTTGGGGTGCTGATTACGAATCTGAGGTTTGCCACCAAAAAGATTTATTGGAATTTTAGTTATAGCCAAAAAACATGAAGCAATCTATTCCTCAGGGTTTCGCTAACTATAAATTTTAGTACATCATCATTATATTCCAAAATAATCAGAACAAAATTTCCTACAACTTATGTCTATAAAACTTTTGCAGAACTTTTTTCTTGTTTCTGAGCTGACGAGCCGGCCCTGCATTCGAGAGTTTGCCGCCTCCTCCACACACCCTGGGATACGTTCCGGAATGCAGATTCTTATAAGGAGAACTGAAAAGAAGGTACTGTATTGCGCATGCGTATGTCAAAGTCGAGGGGAAAACACCCCGCTGATTAAATTGTCGAATACGAATTATCAAAGAGAAATTACTGTGACCAACATAAATTCGAATCGCTAGATTTCGATTAATCTGCACGCTTGACACCTCCTCCTGAGTTCGAAATGAGCTCTCGTTTCTCTCGACAGCAATCGAAACTGAACAAGAAACGGGACAAAGTGTGGGAGTATACAAGAAAGTCGAAGGGAAAATCGCTTCTAGTTGATTGACGTTTTACAATAATTTGACGCATCTGTTACGGGGAGTTGGTGCCCCTGCACCGTCAATTTTAATTTGTCCATCTTCTATGTACCTTTTCTCACAAACTACTATAGATACATGTTTGAAATTTTTAATAAAATTTAAGTAGACATTTATCTCTATACTCAGTTGAAATTCTTATATAAATACAGCTTAGTTTTTTAAAAAAATAATTGAATGTCACTATGAATTTTTCAAAAAATGCCATTTTTTAACACAAGATCATCACTATTAAGAAATATTTTTGGAATATCAGAAAAAATTCACATCAGTATATACATTCATATGTACAAAATAGATGGTAAAAATTTCAAGAGCATGCGTGTAGAAGATTTTGACAAAATGGTACACGAAGTTTCAAAAATGCCATTTTGAGATAATTCAAGTTAAAGGTAAAAATCTTGTGTTACATAAATCTGCTTAAATTTTTAAATTTAATTTTAACTCGCTTCTAATCTGAACACGAGCAAAAGACTTATATCATGGGAATGGTCCTGAAATGGAGATTTCAAATATATAAAAATCAAATTTTCGATAGTATATCTGGTACTGACTCCGCTTAACACGTTGACGTAAATGACGTCTATAAACGCCCAATGGTTGGGATTGCAGATGCATATATTCTTAGTATTATAAATAAATTATTAAAGTGTATATCAGTGTTAAATTTATTTCCTTTGAAATTCTTTTAATTCTGTAGTACAGAAAAATCTAAATAAATTCAAATGAATTTAATTTAATGTAAAAAATAAAGTTATATTTGTTTCTAATATATATATATATATATATAATTTCTTTTTGTTAAATTATTCCCAAAAATTCATCGTTTTAATCTGCACGGCTACCAAGATGTCTAGAACAGTCTTTTGTGTATCAGCGAAATCAAGATATGAAAAATAAATCACGGCTGTAGTGTAGACGTCCGCCATTTTTGAGAAAAATTTTTGAGAAAAACTCTTTTGTCGTACATCACCGATTTCAGAGTAAACGTCAAAATGTTGAACAAAATCTTTATTTAGCGTTAGAATGATTGGTCAAGAGACCAGGCCCTTGCTTTGTGAAGAGATACGACGGGATGTTCGATTTAAATTAATTGTTGTTGCTGTAGTTTTAGGTGGAAATATTATAACAATTCCAAGATATTTTAATTATACAAAAGAGACATTACAGAAGAACCAGAAGAAGTAAACAATAGTAATAACAATATACCTTTTGCGCGCAACGCAGGAGCATCCAGTGATTGCATTAACAATATTGTCTATAATCAACTAACCAATTAGGATACAATAGAACAACAAAATCATGCTTCAATAAAAATCATAACACATTAAGATTAAACAAATAAAATGGGGGAAAATGAAAAAGAATTCGAATGGCGAAATTTTTCAAAGTGCCACTCGCCATCGGAGTTCTAAAATGGATAAATTTTCTGTCAAAGGAATGACTTATTAGTCAAATAATATTCCCTCTGTGGCCTGAATTTATCCAATAATTGAAATAATGCATGAAAAACCTTTCTTAAAGAAGAAAAACTTCAGAAATTCTTCTTTAACAATTTCAATAGAGAAAAAAAAGATAAAATAAACATTACCTTCCGCAAAATATACCAATAAAACACAACGTCACCGAAGGAAATCAGAAAAAAAGGATATTAAGTCTAGAAGCTGGAAAACCTAGCTCCATCTATTGAGAGAAATTCGAATTAAATTAACAGAAATTTAGAAGCTTTCCAATCCTTTTTTAATTAACTTATTATAGTTACAGAAATTACTTGAGTAGCCGTTTTCATTTAAATTATTATTTAAATTGTCAAAAGCTGTGATGAAAGATGAATGTTATTACAAATATTTTTTTATTCTATTAATATGAAAATAAATAGTGTTTTTAATATTTTAATGTTAAGATTAGTTTGAAAGTCACAAAGTGTAATGGCCTTGAAATTAAAGTCTTTTATGTTATCATAAATGCCAATGGAGACATCTGAATCCAAAATTTTAATTACCAAATCCAAAAAATTGCATTTGTTCATTTCATTATTGGTTTTGTTTAATTTAACCTCTTCTGGATAGTAATTAAATAAAGATTTAAAATCATTAAAATTAAACACAATCAGGTCATCAATGAAACGGTAACCGTAAGTAAGTTCATTCTTAGTAAGTTCTCTTTCGAATGAATGAAGAAATGGATTAGGCAATGCACTAGAATAACAACTACCCATAGGAATGCCATAAGACTGCTTATAATAGGCAATTCAATTAAAGAGATAATTTTCACAAATATTAACATTGCAAATTTCTAACCATTTATTTTTATCTATTATATCAGTATTAAGGTATAAATCATATAAATTTGAGCATGCTTCAATTAATTTTTTTATGTGGGAGGCTAGTAAATAGATTCTCAAAATCGAATGTATTAATGTTACGTATTATGTTATAACAATTCCAATATTTATTCGCAATTAGCAAGTTTAATAATTAGGATAGTTTCTATGATAATCCACCACTAATGTTCAACATTCGCAATTCATTTATGCCTTTCCCCCGCATCTCCTCCCCTCCGGAAATGTTCGTGGACTCCGGAAATGTTCGAGTTTAAATTATTCCGAAATCACTCCAGTCAACTGAGTTATGAGTTCGAATTCCCGAACACTCGCAAAATGGCGAGATTTTCAAATTCTCCGAGTTCGAAACTATGGAAAGGAATGGGAGGGGATGCGCGAGGAATGTATTAGAGTTAGGGTGGACGAGGAAGTCGGCAGTTTGCCAAACGACTGTTAGCTTTTAATTCATAGAAAGAGACGATTATGAGTAGCGTAGAATTCCCGAAAGGGATTTCGCAATAACATACAAGCTGGAAGAGGTAATATAGAGGCAATATTTGCATTGACTTCCCGTTGGCAAAGTAAAAGGGACTTGAAAGCCGAAATTCATTTTTTGTTATTGGAAATATTTCCCATTTTCTAGAGCTAATGTAAGCTGTGAAATCTGAGGTTCTGGTATAAAAGAGCACTGAAATTACCACATATAATTGTGCGTTATAAGTTGAGACCACTGAAAATGTGAGGAAGCGATCAAAATTATGATTTTCTTGTTTTACTTATTTATTATTTACTCATAATTTTTTCGATATCGTTTGCCGCATAAAGCAAGCATTTATTAGCATTTTTTACTGAAATTGTGGTTTGCAGTATTGACATTTTAATTAACTCATAACAGTATTTTCTAAAAGTGAAGTTTTATGACGCTATTCGTATTTTAAATTTGGGGGGACGTTCTCAGAACGCCAACAACCCCAGGAGGGGGCACCACGGGTTCGTAGATGAGAAGCAGCCAGATGAGTAAGCGAGTTCTCGCTTCTCCTGGGGGTACAATAATGTTGGGCTTGTGTTACACCGTTCAATGATAGTACGTTCCTCCTGCCAGAGGAGTCGGGCTGTGGCATGTGATGGCTGCTAGGTCTTTGGCCTCAGTACTCGAACTATGGTACCGACTGTCTCTAAAAGTCCCTGGAGGCTTTTTCAGGACAGGGGTAACACGGCTTACGGTTTTAAAACGGTGCGCAAAAGCAATGCGCTCATTTCATTAATTCAGACGTTTGAGAGTCTTTTTTCTTTTTTTGTTCCTATGATAATGAATTTGATGCGATGTCGTGTGAAATTGATATTTGGTGATAGGATTCCTTTCCCTATTAGCACAAGATGTTGTACAATATTGCCATTATATCTTTACGATATTATGCGGCATTTGGAATATCGAACAACGTCGTGGAGATATCGCACAATCTTTTGTACTAATAGGGTTTTCTAAGGCGACCGCGTACAATCGTAAACTTTCAGTTTTCATCTCTTTTTCGATTCTTATATTAAGCCAATGGCTATAAATATTTCAGCATCTGGGACGTAACATTTAGTATGAGTTCTTATCACACACTGCTTCCAATATTATCTTGTGGCTTTTTCTCGCTTTCAATGAATTTTTTAGCTTAAGTTACTGTCTGTTTCTTTTCCACGGCCCATTCCCTTCGTTTCTTCTCTACTTCCATTTATCGGATAGTGACTCTTGTGCCTGCGGAGAAATCGGCGACCCCATCCACCGTGCGACATCTGGTCCATTGACTATCTGTTGGCGTATTAGGAAACATTCTACTTCACCGGAAAATCTGTGGTATCAAAGATAAAAGATGTGATGTGCATAGATGTGGTACCTAAAGTCGGATTTGTGCTTCGAATTATGATACACAAAGTCATATAGGATATCACACCAGCATTTCCCCATTGGTGACCCGGACGTAATTTTAATACGCAACCTTCTGATCTGGAGTCAGAATGGATAGCGCGAATTGATTTTCCTGAACTGATCAAGGGCGTCAGTTCGAATCGGAACTGTTTCGCCAAATTACCCGGTTATTAGGTGCTGAGAAGCTACAAATATCACCATATCATCCTCAGTCGAATGACCTCGTCGAGAACTGGCATCGACCGTTGAAATGGGCTTTAAAAACTCGACGAACTGAGAAATGGACCGAGGTTCTGCCTACAATACTTCAGGGATTTCGTGCAGCTATCAAAGCCGATAGCAAAGTTTCACCAAATCAAGTTTTCAAAATCAGCGAACTGGTCTATGGTACGACGCTTCGACAACCTGGTGATTATTTTTACGAGCACTCAGTCATTAAGAGTCCACAGGAGGTAGTGAAAACGCTTATTGATATGTTTCACAATTTTACTTCTGTGCCAACAAAATCACATCATATTGTGAAACCATTCGTGGGACAAGGCTTAAAAACTTGTACTCATGCTTTTGTCACACGCGATGGTGTACGAAAAGGACTTCAGCTACCTTACGACGGACCTTATGCAGTTGTGAAGCGCGATGACAAGTTGTATAAAGTGAACATTAAAGGAAAATTTGTCAATATTTCTATCGATAGACTGAAGCCAGCATTTCCTGCTGCTGTCAGTGATATTAGAATTCCTTCTGGGAAGGACAATGGTAGAAGTCATATAAATTGCCATATAAGACGAAATCTGGGCGAACTGTTTGCTTCCCAGCTAGATTTTAGCTGTATGTAATGACAACGCATGCGCAGTTCTTGTAAACCTCATCGTCGTTGCTGGGAGGGGAATACTGAGGTGCCCTGCCTATTGAAATTGTATTTTTATTACTTGTAATTGTATCATTTTATTGTTATTGTTTTATTATAATTGATATTTTGTAAAACAACCGATCACTAGATGGCGGTGCGGATCTTTGTTCCGTGAGAGCGGGTTTTTTGTAGTCAGTGCCTGAAAGAACAGGAACGATGATGTTTTTGTTCGTAGAGTGGTTGTGGATAAATATAATTTAGTTTTTTACCATATGGAGTCGGATTTGTGCTTTGAATTATAATACAGAGAGTCATATTGGATATCACACATTTTCCCAAGTTCTTAAGAACCCGATTTCAAGAAAAGAACAATTAACATGATTAAATTCATAATAGACAATGGAAACATAATCAAACTGGAATAATTTCTCAACTGCCTTTGGACAATATTTCTACCTTATCTTGCATTCTATACATTGAACCTACTAAATCCTTTCTCTCCTATATTTATTTAATAGTAATTTCACTAATCCTTGCATTCTAGGCTAAACACGCAATGGTTCCCCATCTTTACTACGTTAAACAACAAACTGTGCATTGACGTAAACTTTTTCATGTTGTTCGTCATCATTTTCATTCATCATTATTTCTTTCATTCACACCGTGATAATCAAAGCATTGTGTACATTCCTTTATTTTGTTGTCAATTCTATATGTAAATATCAGGTTTGTATTTTTTTCTTTTGCTATTCTTATGTATGCTGTACTTATTTTTTTTGCAGTTCAATAAAGTCCACCTACATCTATACCAAATCGGACAGGAGCTGCATAAGCTCTAAAGACGGCAGTGTGGTGTGGTGTTAGAGCTTAATTAATCTCAGTATTGAATAACAACCTGTTTTGGAACTGACCTCGCAAGTTTGAACCATGGTCAGATGACGAGGACGATGCCTGAACCGGAAGCCTCTCTGCAAGCTTTTCCACCACACCAGTGGTAGAAAATATTTGATCTTCGAAATCAAATTTAAAGTGCATCACGTCCGTTCTTTGGAGGAATTGGGTATCGAACTTGGTCCGATCTCCAGCCAAATACTTACCATCGGACGACGATTGCCCACAATTAACATTTTTATACTCACTATTGTCAAAATACCTTTTGTGGTGCTTACATGTACGCATATGATTTTCACTTTTTGAGCAGGTTTGAGTGAAATCTCTCGTATCGACTTAAGACGCAAATTTTGAGTCGAAAGCGAGAAGTGCCTTCTCCCTTTTTAAA
>BGPR01000392.1:185553-202276 GCA_013235015.1 Araneus ventricosus | reverse complement strand
TCGAAAGCGAGAAGTGCCTTCTCCCTTTTTAAAGTAATTGAAAGAGGTGTTATCTCTTTCGTCTTTAGTAGTTTCCTTGTGATATGTTTCATATTCTTGAATTTTCTCATGAACAGTTGATTTGGCTTTCAACACTGAATGGTACCTCACTTATTAGCTACACGAAGGGATGGAAATTCACTAGAGGATTAGTGATGTCACATCTTTACCAGCTCATCGCAGTGTTAAGAAAAATAAGCTGGAGACCGGAATTGTACGGCGGTGTGTGTTAAAAAATTAACTAATTTGTTACACAATTTTATTTTATTCGAATGTTTCATGTCTGTCGAAAGATGGGATTTTGTCATCGATATTTCTCTTCATTTCTCATGTATTTAATTGTTGAAATATTCTAAATTTGTGTATTTTCGATGAAAAAATAGTATTTTAATACATTATGAACACCTACTCAATAACACGTTGCGCCTCCTTTCGCCTTCAAAACACCTGTAACTCGCCTGGTCATAGATGCCACAAGTTTTTGGTACATGACTGGACACAGGTTGTACCAAATGTCTAAGCAGCGGTCACGCAAAGTCGAGATATTCGGACATGGTGGTGTTTGAGTTCTGAGCTGCCGCTCCGATTACGATCCGGCGAGTTCGATGGCCCGGGCATTAAGTGGAATTCATCAGTATGCACCTCGAACCACTCCAACACCATCAGAGCCTTGTGATATGGGGCGTTGTCCTGCTGGAAGATTCCATTTCCAGTTGGGAAGACAAACGCCATGTAAAGGTGCATCTTATCCCAATGATGTTCAGATAGTTCGCAGCTTTCAAGGTCTGTTCTACCACAACTACGGAACACAGAGCCGCCCATGAGAAAGTCCCCCAAAGCATAATACCGCCGCCACCAGCCTGTGTATGACCTGCTGTACAAGAGGGGAGCAACTGTTCGCCTGGCAGACGGCTAACCTTGACATCACTATCGACGTGATGAATGAGAAATAGGGATTCATCCGACCAGGCAACTCTCTTCCACTCATCCATGGTCCAGTCTCGATGTTCCAGGGCCCACTGTAGGCGTAGCTGACGATGACGCTTGGCCAACAGAGGCACACATGTGGGACGTCTGCTGCACAGTCCCATATCCACCAGGAGTATCCGCTGAACTGTGTGTTCCGAAACACTTGCGCCTAGACCTGCATTGTATTGGGCTGTCAGCTGAGCCACTGTCTGGCGCCGATTTTGCTTTACCAAGCGGGACAGTCTCCGACGGCCTTTTTCTTTGATGACGCGTAGACGAACAACACCTTGGCGTCTACTGCTGGTGTCACCGTCATTTATCCACTTTGCATGAATACTAACAACGGCATATCGTGAACAACCTACCGGTCGTGAAATTTCGGTGATATTCGTTCCGAGTCTTCGGGCCATTACGATCAGCAGCCTTTCCCATCACTCGCAAAAGTAAGTGCAAGAATGATTGCTTACCTTCTCCAACAGCAGTTAAATACCACTCTCACTTAACCACGTGCCCTCCACGTCATCCAGACGAGTTCATTGAAAAATGTGGGGATGGCCATAATGTTTTGGCTCGTCAGTGTATTTAGAAATGAATTATCGGTCATTCAGTTGATTTAATTAAATTTTGACTCTACGAGCATGGCGCCACCTGAGAGGGATTTTGAGAAATATATTACATAATATTTGCAATAATGAATTATAAATTAAAAATTTTTAAACAGAAAATATTGAAAATACTGTTTTTAGTGCACTAATAATAGGGTGTTTTTAAATACATTTTATTAAATTTATTCCTAATTAAGATTTATTGATTGTTTTTCTTTACAGGGCACCCCCCAATTGCCCTCGTGACCAAATCTTCACTGTAAAATATGAGTTCCGACGCGATAATATGTCACATGATCCTCAGTAACTAATTGCCAACCATATTATCCACATTAATTTCAATATTTCAGCATCTTAAGAATTGCGCTAAACTTTTGGATACTAGTGTATTTAAGTTTCAATGATTAATCTTCAGCATTTTAAGATGTCTTCTGTTTCTCCCACTGTTTTTATCGTTTCACAACCTCACCAGGTCATGTTTGTAAAGTTAATAATAATTCAGTATACGATATCTTTAAAACTAAGAAGAATAAAACTAGACAGTTTAAAGAGTTTATATATATCCTAGCAATTAAATTTTGTTTTACGACACATTTTTATCTGTATAAACCTAAATTTCCAAATTTCCAACTATTAATTATTGACATTGTTTTCAAAATCATCCTGCCATGAATCTGTAAAAACTCATTCAAAGAATATATACTATGATGGACAATTATAAGAAGATTTCTCCATGTTTATTTCTTCCCCCTTAAATTCAAAAATATTCTTTCGAGGACTTTAAGGACAACAATGGATATCTTCTACTCTGCTGAATATCAGTGCAGGTCAGTTGTTCCCTTCCTAAACATTTTGCCTTGTGGAAAGAATGTGAAGTAGAGGTCGGGGCACATTTTAAACAACACTCGTCGTTTTATTTTGGCACATGGACTGTTGAAGATAATTCTCCGGGATTCTCGAGACGGTGTTCTTGGAGTTTAGAGCGAGAGATGCAAAAGGCCATTCTTCCCATCGTTCATGCTCCAGGGCTTCCCTCACAGTTCTTTGTTTCTCGTTCTTAAAGAATTGGAGGAATTTCTTGAAGAGGAGTTTTGACCGAGTGCTTGGTCTTTACCTGCGTTTACACACTCGAAGTTAATAACTTTGCAACTTTCAAAAATGTTTTGTAAACAGTCGCTCTTTCGAAATTTGAGTATTCTTCTTCTAGGAATTTAAATGCTGTTTACCACGGATTCCATTGAGACAAATATTGAGCTTTCATTTGAGAGTTTGGTTGATATAGCTCATATGCAAATAAGGAAGAAATTCTCCAATAAAAATATCCGTCCACTGTTTTGCTTATGCTTACTGACAATTCCTATACAAAGAAGCTAGCTTTTTTAATCTTTATTATCCAAATGTTATTTCTACAGCCAAAATCCCTTTTCTGCAAATACGAAATCTTCAGAGATGGATAAGGTATCTGTGAATATGGGTTTTATGGACTTATGACACAGCATACTCGGTTTACGTTAAAATACATTATTTATTTAAAATTTCATGTAATAGAAAAATTAAACATCGACAATTTAACTATGCCAACAATATCAACCACTTTACCAGCACAGCCATACAATCTTACATTTTATTTCTGTTGTAAACATCTCTTTTTCTCAACCAACACGGAGCCTAAAGGGATGGATAAGGTATTAGTGGATAGGAGTTTTGACTGACTTCTGACATAGCATATTCAGTTTAAGTTAAAACACTTTGTTTGTTTATAATTTAAGTTAAAAGAAAAATAAATCAACATAGGAATTGTAACATCATGGATGAACAACTCCCTCATCGATTTTCTAAATTTCTATTTTAAGAAGGTAACTAGGGAAGGAAGGCTATATAAACCACATTACTTAACCCGACTTCAGCAAACTTGACCTCGATATTTAAATTTAACAACCCAGCAACAAACAACTAATAAATTAAATCATATTTTTTTCGGGGGGGGGGACAAAAGTGTATGTCGTGGAGGTCTTTTATGAGTTTAGTAAACAGTTCAAATTAGTGTAACAATTATTTATCTTAGATTTACCTTACACGCAGACAGGTTACACAAAATAATTTCAGAAATGGAACAAACATAAAGAAAAGAATTATTCACGGTACGCATCGCGTTCTATCGCTTGGTCTGGACTCAAGTTCAAAGCTTCAGAGGGCGCTGCCCCTTATGTCAATCACAGTCAGTTATGGTTAATGCTATAAGAGCGAATGCATATTGAAAATGAAGAGGGACCCACAAATTCACACTATTCAGTAAATGTTATCATGATTATTAAGTAATATTACAAAATACAACTAAATTACATATAATTTTCTTTTCTCGATAGAGATTTTATTATCTTAGTGGTAAATATGAAATTTTTAATAAAAATAATAATTTCAACAAGGAATTATTATCTTATTCAATTAAAAATATATGGCTTAAAGTTTTCCTTAATTTATTTGTTGCAAATTTACAAAAGGAGCATTTGCCCTCCGTTTGATGAATATATTCGTCATGATGTCAAATGAACATTTAAATTCTGTTTAAAGCATTTACTGTTTATTTTCGTTTGAAACATTTACAGAAATTTCACAACACTAATATGAAGAAAATCTTAACAAATACTTAAAGTAGAAAGCTAAATTATGGCTTTACAAATATTTTTATTCTCTTAGAAATTGTTTAAGAGGATGAAAGCCGCAATTCTTGCCATTGATTATCTTATAAATCTTAAGAGAGATGCTGAACGTTTACAGGAAACTGAATCCGGTATTTACAAAGCCACAATGTTTATTATCACATCTAAAAATCTCACTCAATATTCCTTCAGACACTTCTTTTAACATAAAGGCAGCACTGGCAAAGCGCGCATCGACTTAGCTCCACAGATAAACCCTAAGGGAGATATTAAGAACTTCCTCCTTCTGTTAGAGATGGCGAGCCACAAAAGCCTTTTGTTACGTAATTACGCACTTAAGGATTCTTTTTCTTTCTCTTTGAGGTAGAAAC
This sequence comes from Araneus ventricosus, assembly GCA_013235015.1. NCBI lineage: Eukaryota > Metazoa > Arthropoda > Arachnida > Araneae > Araneidae > Araneus > Araneus ventricosus. Next base: position 197,632 of record BGPR01000392.1, on the reverse strand, counting down.
GACAGGTGCGTTTCATTCAAAAAAGAGGTAACTACACGGATAGCGAATCTAGAAACAAGTATATCCTTCGCATTTAATCTTGTCTTTCAGCTGCTAACTTAACAATGGAAATTCAGAAGTTTAGTACCTTTATCTCTCATGGTCAACAATTTTATAGCGAATCTAGAAACAAGTATATCCTTCGCATTTAATCTCTTGTCTTACAGCTGCTAACTTAACAATGGAAATTCAGAAGTTTAGTACCTTTATCTCTCATGGTCAACAATTTTATAGCGAATCTAGAAACAAGTATATCCTTCGCATTTAATCTTGTCTTTCAGCTGCTAACTTAACAATGGAAATTCAGAAGTTTTGTATCTTTATCTCTCATGGTCAACAATTTTATAGCGAATATAGAAGCAAGTATATCCCTCGCATTTAATCTTGTCTTACAGCTGCTAACTTAACAATGGAAATTCAGAAGTTTTGAACCTTTACATCTTATTATCAACAATGTTATGGTTAATTTCTTTGTTTTAGTACGATTAATTCTGTTCTACGATGGGGCCGTGAGTGGAATTATAGGTAAGCCTGAAGAAACCCAATTTTGCTTCTTTAGTTCTTTCATTTCAGTAGCAAAATTTTGTGAATTATTTCCAAATAAATCATGTTGCCCTTATCACTATTTGATTTGCATCTCAAATGCTCTGCGTTTGTTAAACTGTTTTTGATATTATAGTTTAAATCTTAAAAACATTTCTAACTTCTAATTTAGCTGAATTTATTTCACGTTTGGTAAGTATCTTTGTTAAATTACCAAAATTAAGAAGGGTTTCTTTTTCAGAAAATTTTCACTACACTAAACCTGTACTGGTAACAAAATTTCAAATTCTAAGTTATCTTTTATTTTTTGGAAAATATTGTGATAGATGATACTTTTCTCTGGGTAGGGGATACCGAACTTGATATGGTGACTGACAAAACTCTTTTAATATCTTAAAGACCAAATTTATAGCTTATTCTCACTTTGTTTTAAGAGTGAGCAATGATATGAGCTTTTTGCGAGTGATTCATTTTCGCTTTCTCGTATTTAAAGCAGAATAAGAGCAGTTATTTTAATTGTCGAAAAATTTTACCTCAAGATTTTGATGAATCTCCACTTTTTAGACCATCCTGAGTCCGAAATCAAAAGCTCGTGCGGAATGATCCCTGCCTGTCTGCGAGAACGGTCATTAAAAACGCAAGAAGGATGAAATTCGGTACTTCATCTTTACTTGGAACTTGCTGAATTTTACCAAATTTTGAAGAAAATCTGTCATCAGGAAGTTTGTATGTCCTTCCGTCCGCGTAAATACGAACACGATAAGTTGAAAACGCAGTTAGATAAACAGGGAAATTTGGCATATCTTTGATGAGTATCAAAGTTTTGAACCGAACTCTTAATAATTATAAAAGTCCCCAAGCTAGATAAATTAAGTTTGGAAGTTTAGTATAGAGTTTTACATGGCAATTGCAAGTTTGTTTCAAATTTTGGATTAAATGAGACAAAAGAATGAGGTCCAAACGAGCACTCGACTCTCCTCACTACACTTCGGGACTTAACAGAAAACGCGCCTTATTGTGTATGAACCTTGAGAAACAAAGGTATAATTTTTGACCAAATTTCACAAGAGTAGAGACTAATACTCTTCATAGGATTATATAACACATTATATAATTAATCTAGCAATTATTTATTAATTAATATAATTAATGGCTTAATAAGATTGATTAATATAATTAATTATACTTAATTAATAGATGACAGTATGGGACCATCCACAGTATTGGACAGCGGGATTTATGGGCTTTCTTTGACTGGAAAGGAACTTTTTTTGTAAATAAAACACAGATGTGCATTAAAATAGACACGGGGTCTCAAGAGGGTATACCAGAGAGTGGAGGGATGAACACTCCAGCTGTGTTCAGGCATGTTGTTCAACAACACCATTATTTAAAAATTATTTGATCTATTGGAAAATAATTTTCATGGTGTATTTTAATATGGAATGCAATTAATATAAATGAAAATGCAAATTCGCCTCACCAGGCGAAGCATAAAGTATTTTTTTGAAATTCCTCGCACGCAAAATTCCCAGTTGACCAGCTGTTGCCAAAGGCGGCCATTACGAAATAATTCTTGTTAAGACACACTCTAATTATACCTGGATTGAAAATACGCTTAAAAACAATCAACTAGAAAAGTAAAATAAATTCAACTTAAGCTTTAAACAGAAAAATAAAATAAGAAATTTAAAGAAAATTCAGGCAATAAAATTTATAGAATGTTTAAGTAGCGCTCAATTGAACCTGCATACAAAAAAATGGAAATCAAAATCATTCAAAGAAAGCAAAAGTTAAACACTGAGAGAATCGAATTAAACAAACAAGTTATCCATTCTAGTCCATTTTATCAAGGGCTAAGGACTTTATTCGAAATGGATGCAAAATATTTTGGAAACTGTAAGAATTATGCATTACGCCAAACATAGCTTCTCTTATCACGAAATTTCCCAACAAAAGACAAAGGAGATCAGTACCATCTAAAATGCATTATTTTAAAATAAAAAGGAAAACCAAACACAAACATAAAAATGCCAATAAGATTGATTTAAAATATCATTAGCCTTCAGCCTGAAAAATACGCTGTGCTTTTATTCATGGATTTTCTATATATTTTCCTTGACTTTGCATAGTGTTTTTGGGAGCGGTCATATCGACAGAACACGCTCACTGTTTTATATATTTCTATAAAAATAGCTTTACTTTCTTTGCTATATATGAAAAAATCTAGCTGAATAAATACGAGCGGATTTATCATTCTGAAGTATCATCACATACTTCGTTGAGGCATTTCGAATCTCTATTGGTCAATCTCAAACTATGGACCGAAAAATCCAGAATATACATATTATTATTTTGTTTCGTATTCCAAACTATACCAAACGTATCGCAAGGAACTCTAAACAATATCCCACTATTTACATATAAAGTACCTCTATTGCATAGACAATCCTCTTGTGAGGATATTTTTTCGTTTATAGTTATCTAAATTGCTTCGATGCAGGAAAACCAAATACAAAAATTAAAATAGCCCTAATCTTAAAATTATAACTTATTCATTTTTTTGTATTTCCCGAATGATATTGAAATTATTTCTATGCGGCTTGAAAATTATAAATAATTCTTCTCTGGAATTAAGTGATAATTACGAATTCTTTTAATATTGTATTTAAATAACGGCAATGAGTTTTTTTAATTCTAGTAATCTAGTTTTTCTAGTATTTAAATAGAATATATTCAGAAAAATAGGTAAAGTAAATATGATTTTCACTAGGAATTAATACTGAATTTCTCATATGAAAACTTGCATTTTCATTTTTTACTGTTGCTTGAAGTAATTTCAAAAGAAACTTCAATCTCGACATAATTTTAAATAAATTAAATTTTTAGAGTTTCTATAAACTCGCTTTTATTAGTATGCCAAAAATGTTGAAGGTTTTAATTTAAATATATTTTTGTTTTTAGTCTTCAATTCATAATTATAAATATTATGGAATCATTTCATCAGTTTTTCTTAAATTCAATACTAGGTGGCGCCACTCGTATGGAATCAGGCGTTAGTTATATTCATTGATTAAATGACAATTAAGTTAATTATTAGTATTAAAGTAGTGTATTGTCGACGAGAGCACACAAGTTTGCGACATTTCAAGGCACTAGAGCATCAGGAACTCACTGAAAAATTTATTACAATATTCCACCTTTACAAACATAAGTGGAATAAAATGTGTAAAATGACAGATGATTATATTTTATTCAAGTTCATTTCTTTGCTGCTTTTATTGTTATGTTATTAGGTAAGTTTCAAAGCAACAAAGTATCTTATGAATTTTTTCGTTTCTTCTTTAATAAAATACTAATACTTTTTTTACAAACAATTTTTCTCTGCACCTCTTTAAAGTGAAGAAAACGCATTATCTAATACCATGCGTCTGTCCAATCTTCTGCTTCAAGTACTCGATTGAAGTTTTCTAATTGAAAACTTTTAATTAAGTTTTTGATCTCTTTCGAAAGTTGCAAAATTGCATCGTATTCGTTTCCTAATTAAAAAACAATCGCTTTCGCACATCTATAAGATGTGATGTTTTAGACGAGAAAGGTTTTCTAATTCAGAGCTCAATTTACGAAACGAACTCGCATTTTTTTTCCAAAGGAGAAGCAATATTAATTTTTTCAAATCAACAATTTTTTTGTGTCCTCTAGCGTTTTCTCTACATGAAGAGAAAAAATTAGGAAGCAGTTTGAATGTTCCTGAAGTTTTAATCTTTAAAACTCCTTCTTTTCTAGACGATGTCTATCGGCAGCATTTTCAAATTCTTTCTACCTTCCCAAAGACTTTCATTTATCATTTTTAAAATCATTTCGTCTATCATTTTGGTGTTCAGATCAAAGATTATGATTTTCTAAACGTTCAATGTTTTTATGAAGTTTAGTGCTGGAATTCACTGAAGTTCTTTGATTCACATCGCTATAATATTACATGAGACTGTCCGTGAATGGACACAGTTTCAGACTTTCTAGAAAAGAGATATTTTTATATATATTTTTCATTATGAGTTTAGGAAATATTAGTTACAATTGTCAATCTTAACTAGAATTCGAATACAAAAGTGCAAAATATAAGAAAATTTCTGGCACTACTTTATTTATTTATTTTTTCTTTTTCCCAGAAGAGAAAACAAACATATAAGAGCACAGAATGGTCATGACCATCATTATTGTAGATTTTTAAATAAATTATTGGTTGAAGAGCTACAGTTGTTTTCTTTTTTCCCGTTTTTGCTATTCTTAACATTTTAACTAGATTACTATAACAACAACAATGAGAAGAACATTCCCGTGACTGAATTTCGGGCAGCTGCTATCCTCTCAACAATTGCGTTTGAGGTATCCGACTGTTTTCGGAGACATTTTTTTCAAAAATAACGTATATATATTTTTAATGATATTTTTCAACTGCGTATGTTTTAAAACTATGAAAATATTGTACAATTAGGCTTTAAAAATAATATTTTTTATCAAACTGAGAAATTTGAAGAAAAATGACTAAAATATTTGCCTTACGCTAACAGCCATTAACAAAATCATATTCTAAATATACATAAATCCTCGTAGGAGTACATTTTTATGACAGTTATCTGTGTTATGCTCTAAAATATTTCTTTTACTTCAAAATAGTTTTGGGATATAGCTGAACATAATTACTAAACTGGTAATTTTTCATAAAAAATGCTTTTCCTTTATATTTAAGCACTTAAAAGTAAAACTTGATTTTAAAATTGACTTTAGTTTTTAGAGGAAAACATCAAGAATATTACAGAAAACAATCTCAGAAAGTTTCATATCAATACTTGAATAACTTTTTGAGAAATCATTGTTTTCCTCAAAAATATCATTTCTCGGAAAACACATTTAAAGTTTTCATGCAACATAAAATAATGCTTACAGTTCGGTAATAAAACAGCTGTAACTCCATTTGTAAATCACGTAGAGTAAAAAGTGAGACAGTTTTAGAAAGCAGGTTAAACAGGCTACACACACACAAAATTAAGTCATAAAATGGTTTTGATAATTTCATCAAAAACGACGATTTTAAACCAGTCGGATATCTTAATGATTTCGTTCCGATCATTCATCGGGCAAAACATATTCCCTTTTTGTAATATGTATAATTTGAAAGCGAAAGACAGCGGGATTTGAAACATGATCAAAGACAATGCACACAATCTTATTTTCTGTGTAATCAAAATTATGTCTAAAAACATAGTTAATAATATTATGTTCATCAGTTTATTGTTATAGTTAATTATATCATGGTTATCATCAATTTCAACTATATTTCTATGACAATAATCACAAAATTATCCTCACGATAAACACGTTGAGTGTTGATTCTCCTTCTGATTTTAATTTTCAACCATCTTCTTTATCCACGAAAGGCATTCTAAGTCAAGGGAACAGGTTAACTTCTCAATATTTTTTTTCATATCATGTATTATTGAAAAAATTGATAGTATTGTCACTTAACGTTCGAATAAAATCACCTTGAAAAAATAACCTCATTCTTTGAAATTTAATTTTTTGAAAGAAATAAGACATTTTAAATTCCCTATTAGTTTTTTAAATATGAATATTTTTAATTCAAAATTTAATTGTCGATTCGCTGAAATATATAACACATAATGCATGGAGATACACCTAATATACATCAAATATTAAATTTAATATAACAATTGTACTGATATGCTCAGTGACAAACTGAGTTAATTTAGCAGGAGCTCAGTTTATAATTTGTATATAAATACGCTAAGTCCCTGGAAGTTTAGGGAATACAAAATTTTACCATATGCATAACGATAAGCATGAATAAAAATTTCTATTTCTATCATTAATAGGTAAAAACGCAAAAGTGAAAGAAAATTCAAAAGGAGAAAAGCTATTTAAAGCTGCAGCTCTGACATGTTGACACAATGGGTAGAAGGGTAATGACATAAGCCCATAAAAAGAAATCGATGTATTTGCCATTTATATGGGTACTGTCCTCTTAACCCGAGAGAACCCGCCTCTCTTTAACGAACGCTAAGACGCGAGAAGGTCATAGAAGGATCCCAAACTGAAATTCAGCCCTGAGTTATTGAAATCAAATCAATTTTAAATCAAATTTACCCCATCATCATACACTAATAAAGAACGGATGTTTCGTGCATTCATAGAGGGTCCATTTCTCGAAAAATATATTTGTACACTTTATAATTAACTGTATCATGTTATAGTTGACGAATAACTCCCAACTCTTCACAGGGCCTGTCACATCTTTCTCTGTTCCTTTTGTTCCAGGTAAGCGCGACACAATATTATGATAATGAATATGAATTTCTCCCTAAATTTTGCTTTCTTTCACTGTACGCCATCTTTTGATGAAAAGAATTACGAGTTATTTACTTCTTCATTTCCAGAATCCCCGGCCTCTTCCGATTCCGTATCGTGTTCGCTGAAACACTGATGATCTGAAAAATTCTTTTCCCAAACATCCTCGGGTAGATTGTTTTCATTTTCATGGTCTGAATATTCATTAGTTTCAACTTCAGCAAGAAGTTTGCGTAAACGCTCCATTTCTTTTTAGTATGGAGTCGGCATTGTGAGCAACAGGCAAATACTTCATTTCGTAAAGGAAAGCAACGAACTGACCGTATCAACCACGTGAAATAACTGGTCTGTGGAACAAACGGAGAGACGCGCGGGGTCATTCCATATCCCCAATAACTGATCAAACGTGAATTAAGGGACGAAAAATTCCGGAAATACTTTGTAATTACTCAGGAAAGGCAGAGGGTAGGGTGACTAACTTAGCTACTGATAAGAAAGGAATGAACAGTTGGCTACCTTTCTAGAAATCGGAGTTTGCAGAAGGTTTGAGTCATAAAATGACCCCTGTGCGTTCTCTCGGGTTAAAATGAGCATCGCACAAGAAAGGGACACGATCACCTCAAACCAAAACCAACGCACTTGACCCAAACCCCCTTCAAGGCAATATATCACCTCTCGTGTAATCTTACGAGACCTTTTACCGCTTCTTCTTCTTAAAGGTACCCGGCGACTCCGTTACAAATGCCGCAGATAGATAGAGCACTTTGATTTCTTCCATCGCGAAAACAGCTTCGGCGGCACCTGGCATCTCGTCTCTAGAGCAGCACCTCGAAGAATCCGTCCTTGCGAATGTCTCTTCACTTCCGCTCACTGCCCCGGAAGCATATAGGCATTCTTTACTCGAGCAGAGCACCATTGTAACTTTGTAGGGCTCTGATTGGACAAGCGAATCTGACGTAACTATGCTTTCCTTGTTTTTTTACCTCTGACCACGCTCTGACTGATTCTTTCAACTAGCGATAGCGAAATGTTCTTTGCGTAATACACCATGGCTATTCAGAATTCCAATCCTCCCCCCTCTTTTTTAAACGAAGTTGTTGAAATCGCTGAAGATGAAACCATCTTTCGAAGCAACCTTAAAAATGTTTCCGATGTGTATTCATGGATAGAAGAATTTGGAAGAGCATCGGACACGAAATGGTATCTTTGATCTTCTAGACCATCTGGAACAAGGCTTGTGTGCTGGTAAGTAGCAATAATTATTTCAAATCATTATCTCTTAATGATGTATGGTGTAATTTGTACTCCTATATCATGCATTATTTCGATACTTATATTTATCATGGCTTAAGTTAACTATTAAAATACGAATTTTATTTTTCAGATCTGAATGAAGCAATAATGAAGCAAATCTAACGACATTAAATCAAGAAGAAGAAAGATTCCCCTTCTGAAAACAAATTCAGGCAATATCTTGGAGAAAAAAATTAGTATTTAGATTTTTAAGAGCTATAAACAAGATACGCGTGTCTCTCTGTTGATGCGATGTGCAGAAGAATGACGTCAGATTCGCTTGTCCAATGAGAGCCCTTCAAAGTTACAATGGTGCTCTAGTCGAGTACAGAATGCCTATATGCGCCCAGGAAACCCTCCCATCAGCTCTTATACATAAGAGTTAAAAGCAGACGATCTTGGTGCAGTGGCGTTGCGGAAGAAGCAGGAATACCCCTTCGTTTTTCTCGAAACCCAGGAATAGTTGTGTCTGTAGTCATGTTGATTATAGACTATTATCTGTATACGATTTCACTCCGGCGCGATTAGGGAAAATATTAAATAAGTTTATTTACGTTCCAGATATCGTTGTCTGAGATATTTTCTTTTTAAATTTATTCATTTAAAATAATTCACACTACAGAGAAATCTCCAGTTACAGAGTTCAGGCACAAAATGATTAATAAACACACGAAGAACAAAAGCTTTATTCAGTGAATCTTAAAGATATGAAAAAAGTTCAGAAAATTAAAAGTTGTTTGCAGAGAATGTCAAAGTTCAAAACACTAAACTATGAAAAATAATTTAAAAGGTATACGCAGAACCACAAAAACATTAAAAGAGACTAGGATTCTGAAAGTTGTATATTGTCAAATTAATACCATAAAAACACATTAAGGATTTAAAAAATTGAAAACATTAAAAACCCCAAAATCATCTCATAAAAAAAGGATTTTAAAGTAAAATACACAAAAACACAAAATCCTTAAAATGCGCTAGGAATTTAAAAGGGAACTAGAACCCGCTGATTTATCATGCTACCTCTCATCAACGTACTCGTGGAGCTCCGCGGAGGTGATTTATAACACGAATGAAACGGTATTTAATTAATATTTTTCTTTCCACAAGAATGCACAAACTCTTAATTGAAATCATAGATTGAAATCATCTATTTATTTATAAGACAATTAATTCCTCGAGAATAAATACTTATTTGAACAAAATCATCTCAACTATATAAGGGGTTTGAAAGTAGCGATAAATGTCTAGGGACACTTCTTAGTACTGAAAGGTATATGCTTTTAACATTTCAATGAATCGTATCGCAACAAAATGATCAATTCGAAAATTTATTTTAAACAAAAACTGTTTTTAAAACACATTATTCATCTCAACTATTTATTTTTTCATCGAAATATCTCGTTCCTTGAGACCAGTCATGCATATTCAGCGATTCTTTTAAACGATTGCTTTGAATTTATTTCAAAAGAAAACAGGATTAGAGACGGGGATGAAAAAGTAAACGCACGGATAAATTGCGCTCAAAATTCTCTGTTCAGATTTCACTGTGATTGATACAAAACAATTCCAAGATTTGATAATTGGTTACGGAATTTCTTTTCTAAGCTGCTCGCGCTTTTCATCTGCAGTCGTGTGATTACAGGGGCTGTGATTACTAGATATCTGTTTAAATCTTGCAAAAAGAAATAGTTTTTTCGTGATAAGTATAAGCTTCTGAGTGATTAAATGCGGAATCGTTGGAAGAAAATGTTTCATTTTTTTGCTTTAGAATAAAAAGCGAATAAGATACGTTAATCATTCCATTACTTTTTCTATCTAGCATTACAATTTTTCAAATACATGACTGCGTTGTATTTTTATTTCAGAACTGTTAGTTTCTAATGCTAGGATATCTTCAATTTTTTTTGAAAAGTTCGAAAAATGTTTTCTTATAAACAATGGATGGAATTTTCTTCAACTAAATATTATTTGACGACAAAATATATGTGTCTTCACAGATTATAGAGAGAAATAATTAATTTTACAAATTTTCGGTAGAACATTTTCCCTTAACCGGGGAAGACGCGAGCTTCGAAGAGTAACGCGAAGACGCGCAAGGGGATGTGCGACACCTCAATTCGTTATTTCTCCATTTAACCAAAACTAGCAACATTTTTATGCTGTATCTACAAATGATTCGAGCAAACAGTTCTCTTTATGCAAAAAGAAATTTTTAGACGAAAAATTTAGTAAATAATGTATTCTATTATTCAACGCATTGCGAACATATAAGAAAAATATATTTCTTACAGACATGTTTTGAACATTTTTTACAGTAAAGAATCATCAATATTATAATCATTATACAATTTGGATGGAAAAATACTGCTTCTGTCTTTCTTAGGTACAGAGAAAACCATTTTTTTTAGTAATACAAAAAAAGAATTCTGATGGACTTTACCTTAGATAATACATTTAGGGAATAATACACTTTTATTTTTCAGAATAGTTTCTACAATTTTAAACTTTTCCTCCAATAGATTTTGTGAAAGCGGATAAGACATGTACAAGCTGACTACAATTACAATACGCCCAGAATAATAAAACGTTTGCATCAATCTATTAATGTTTTACTTACACTATTATCCAGGTTCAATGTCTTGTACCCGCAAAAATCTCCATTTTAAAAATATAGAATATTCTTGAATCCACTTGTTTCTTCAATAAAACTTAAATAAAAAGAAAATATTATTTTCCTGTCTCTAATACGATCTCTCAATTGGACAAAGAAACCTGACACGAGGACGCGCAATGTGGTGTTCGACACCCCATAAGCTCTTTTTCTTGAAACACGTTCCGTCTGTTGAATGTGACCTTAAAGGCAGATAACATGGAGTTGACTCATTTCAATTAAAGGGAAGTCAGTAGTTTTCCCATTTTACCTAGCGTGGGGTGTCGGACACCCCTTTGCGCGTCCTCACGGATTAATTGAATAATCAATTTGGAGAAAGAACAAATAAATAAAAAATATCCTTCTTATTTATTATTTTCTTTTCCACCCAACTTTTATATGATATTCTGGACGTCAGAGTTTTTTCAGTGTGGCTTACGATCCTTTTTTTATAAATTTCTCGAGCACGAAGATAAAGTATTGTAATCTTCAAAAATTCGGATGAACCATTCTTGAAATTGTGTCTGTAAACACAACGCAAAAATGGATTGACCTAGAGAGATTAAATCTGGTATGTGACCCTACAACCAAATATGTAAATTCATATCAATTTATATTAAAATTACGCTATTATTTACGTTAGTTAAAGCATTTCTCCAACTTGTAGCAGATGCTTTTGCTGATCTCTAACGGTTTAAAAAGCAATTTGGTCACGTTTAGAGCGGGCACTCTGATGTGATTGGATTTTCTTTTAGATACCAATAAATCCTTCTCCTGTTGAGGCTGTGCTTGAGTTTTCTTCTCAGAGAGCCATTTTATGCTCTACAAACATTTCGGTTGAGCCGGCTCTTTTGGGTACTAGAATCAAGCCGATTTGATTTGTTTACGAATACGGAAAATGTGAGAGTAAATGAAATTTGTAAATAATAGTTCGAAAACACGGAAAATGAGAGAGTAAATGAAATTTGTAGATAATAGTTCGAAAACACGGAAAATGTGAAAGTAAATGAAATTTGTAGATAATAGTTCGAAAACACGGAAAATGTGAGAGTAAATGAAATTTGTAGATAATAGTTCGAAAACACGGAAAATGTGAGAGTAAATGAAATTTGTAGATAATAGTTCGAAAACACGGAAAATATGATTGTAAATGAAATTTTTAGATAATAGTTCGAAAACACGGAAAAT
>BGPR01000392.1:172861-185543 GCA_013235015.1 Araneus ventricosus | reverse complement strand
TAGATAATAGTTCGAAAACACGGAAAATGTGATTGTAAATGAAATTTGTAGATAATAGTTCGAAAACACGGAAAATGTGAAAGTAAATGAAATTTGTAGATAATAGCTCAAAAACAAGTAAAAAAGAAACGGTCAGAATCTATATTTTAAAGGAATTATTCAGGATTGTATTCTCTCGTAATTTAAAGGCTGAAAGTTACTTCGCATGTGCGAAAGAATTAATGAAGGAAATTTTGATAACCTTCCAGCAGTTGCGCGTATATACACAATACTTATAACGAGCATCGTATTACATATATATATATATATATCATGTAGCCTTACAAAAATAAATACAACTTATATTTATAAGCTTTAAAGGTTATATAAATAAAAGGTTATTTAAGCAAATAAAGGCTATAAAAGTTATAACCGATTTTGTTTAAATAAAAGTTATTTCAACAAAGGTTATATACATAAAAATTGCACTTAAATTTAGGGATGGGAAAAGCCTACAGGCTTTAACCGAAAATCGGTTTTTTGTTACCGTTAACCTGTTTTTCTCGATTGATTTTTGTCCTGGTTATACCAGTTATATTTCAAAAACCCAATAACCGGGTAAATAAACCGGATCGGAGCATAGGTTCGATTAGACTAAAATTTGTCAAGTTCTGAATCTTTGAATTTCATCATCTTAGGCCAATCAATCACAACCGCTTCCTCGGGCGTCTTTTGGTTGGCGAATTACTGAAAGAGTTTTTATGAACAGATAAATATTGGTCAATGGATTGATTTCCTGTGGAAACAATATTAGTAAAAAATTTTGTCTGCAAACGGAGTCTGTTTTGTTTTTTAAAAAACCGAAAACAGGTACAGTAGAGTCTCGATAATTCGAGTTGGACGGGACCGGATCTCTAGAACTATCGAAAACTCGAATTATCGAAATCATAAAATTTAATAAATGAATAAATGGAAATAAAAGCAATTCTTTTTTTTAAATTTCAGTTTAGTACATTTAAATGAAAAATGTACTTACATATTATTACACTACTGCTGATAGCAACATGTTAAACATATCTTAAAATAATTATCAATTATTTTGGTTAAACACATTGCTCCTATATATCGATCTTATATATATCCCGTTTTCTTTGGGAGAGGTATTTCTGCAGGTGGCTTCGGAGTGGGCAGTGGACATATGACCCGTCGAACAACAATAAAAACCAGATGCAGTAACTCTTTCACGTGTTGTGTACGTGTGGGTCATGATTTGGGAGCTAAACTGATTTTTTCACTAACTCGGATTTATGGAAAACTCGAACTATCTCGACTCTACCGTATTTCAAAAACCGGATATTTTGTGCGGACCGCCAAAAAAACCTGCATAGACGAAAACCGGAATCCTTACTTCTCGGGTTCCACTTGTTATTCTGTTGCACATTGTGTCTTCTACCGAGTTCATAAAAATACGGCCAACGAAGAACAAAGGCAGATTCAAACAATTGAAATTTAATGAGGGGGTGGCGTGTTTGTCCCTTTCAACGATAGCATTCCTAGAAGTAAGCAAATGGCTCCAGAAACGCTCGTGGAAGAAATGTCTTTGAGGTTGTTCCGACCGAGGAAGAATTTCGATAGTTGTGTGCAAATGAGAGACGCACGCGTAACGAAACGGAAGAAAGAAGTTAGGGTCCTACTCCCCGAGTAGGAAAATTGGAAGAGAAAGTTGAAAACAAGCCATATCGATTTGGAAAAGTATCTCTCGCTGCGGATTTTCAGAATTATCCTCCGATGAGAAACTTTTGTGTTGATAACGAATCACTAACTTTGCTTCTGGCAAAGGACTTTGGTACTCTGTTCGTAAGATATTTGCATATATCTTAAGAAATAGAATGAACAAAATAGATTTCGAAAACGCATTTTCATTAACTTTCCAGAAAGAAGAAATTATTTGGATTTTAACTGTCTTCTATTTTTAAGTTGTTAACCCCTTAACTGTTTTGTCCGAATCTTGTTCGTGCATCGAATTATTGTAGTTTTAAACATCTATGTATTTAAAATAATTTGGTAAAAAGCCTTCACCGAGACCGCCAGCCTCAACCACTCAACCGATTTCGACTTTTTTCCGTTTGAAAGGTTATGACGTGTAGATATGTTATCAAGGATCGCCTGCCCCTCACCACCCCCATTTTCGGACGAAATCGGAAACACACACATTCCCCTTCGTACATTGTCTATGGGTAAACCTTGTAGAAACCCCAACTCCAACCACACGAAGGATTTGGACAATTTTTTTCATTTGAAAGGATATGACGTCTAGATATGTCATCAAGGGTCGCCTGCCTCTACCACCCCCATTTACGATCGAAATCGAAAAAACATTTCTCCACCATATATTTTCCATGTTTCTTGGATTTCGTTCAAAAATGGGGTGGAGAAAAGGTGACTCTCTATGACATATTTAGATGTCATTACCTTTTCAAATGAAAAAAATTGTCGAAATCCGTCAGGTGATTGTGGCTGGGGAATTTCGGCAAGATTTACCCATAGACAATGTACAGAGGAGAAGTGTTTTTTCGATTTCGTTCGAAAATTGGGTGGTAGTGGGAACACGACCTTTGATGAGATATCTAGACGTCATAAGCTTTTATATGAAATAAAAATTATCGAAATCCACCTAGCTGTTGAAGCTGGCGAACTGTCTGAAGGTTTTACCATATTATTTTAAATATATAGATCCCAACAGTTGAATCAAAATGGCGAGTCAAAAATAATGTAAAATACCTATTGCAGGTGATGGAAACTGTTTATTTAAGGTTTTATTTTTCTGCATTTATGGATCTGAAGAATCACACCGAAATTCGTGAAAAAGTTATACAAAACATTACAACTAGATGAGGTTTATAGAAAGATTTTACAATTTTAAAGGAATCTGTTGTCCACAAAGAAAATGAAATCTACTATGGTTTTACGGTCTGTTCCACTGATCTTCATGCAGTATTTAAAACTGAGAAAAATAGTGGCTGAGAGCCTCGAAGCAGCCGGGTGTCAAGGATAGCGCTGATCAAAGTGGGTGCTGGCAACGAACTCGCGAGAGCGTCCAGCAAACCTAAACTTAAGTCATTCACAGACGTTAAATTCTCCAATCTGCGAACATCAGAAGTTTCCCATGGACTGTTTCATCAATTCGACAGAATACGAAATTATACTAACAAACAGAATTATAATAACAACAGAACAATTAGAAACGGAAAGTGTCATCTAATTAGAGAGTGCAGAAAAATGAACTGTCATGGGGTTAATTTGAATTTCATAATTATAAGTATTACGGAATATTTTATTGTTTTTTCTAAGATTCACTACACGAAGTCGTTTTTCTCTTTGAATTATAACTAAATAATACTAAGCGATTCTTGATAATTTTTTTCTGAAATCATTTAAATATTGAATTTTCGGCGAAGACAAAGAAGTGCGTACTATTTAAGACCTCCAGCACTTCAGGATGTGAGTAAAAAATCGATTCCGAGATTTCATCTTTAGGAACATGAAGCAAATTAAGTTAAATAAAAAGTGTGTATAAATATTATGTTTGTACTGTTAGCTTTTATACTGTAACATTAAAATATCGCTTTTTCAAAAAATTGAAATAGGATATAAAATTTTTATTTTATTTTTAAATCTGCTTTACAAATATACCTATGCTATTTTATCTGATAAAGCTTCTTTTCTCATCTCTTAAAAGAATTAAAGGCATTGTTATTAACCCTTAGGCTACGGGGACTTAAACCAGAAGAATTGCGTTGTATGCGGGGAGTGAAATCCCCCTTTTGACTGATACAGCAGTTGTACAGACCCGCATTCAAAAGAAAAAAAAATTGTCGTACAACAGTTGTACCGCACCACCCGTAAAGAAAAGGTTGATTATTTCCAACTAGGTAATAGCTATTTTTTTTAAAGCGAAAAGATCAAATCTTAACTTTTCGAAACCTTACGAAGTTTTCAAATTTTTGAAGACAATCAATCTTATTCCTATAGTATTTACTAGATATCCGAAGCGTAAAAAAATCTTGTTTAAAAGACGATTTGAGCTAAGACGCTGTTTAATTATTTTTTCAACGATAAGCTAAGAGGTGATATATGCTAATGTTAACTCAGGTGATTTGCGACAAATTTTCTTTTAATAATTTGTTCTGAGGTTAAGACCCAATCCCTTTGAATCAGTTTTATATGATTACTCACATCGCTTTCGTATTCTACAGATACTTGTTCAAATTAAGGTTATCTGCGATCTCCAATTGTAAATGAAAAAAATTCTAAGTCCTTTAAAATCGGCACTTCTCCATTTAAGTTAGTTTAGCTACAAACCTCTAGATTTTAGAAAGAAAAAGTTTCAGATCAATATGTTGGGTATAATTATAAATTTCGGTGTTGTAAAGGGTTTAATGGCGAAAATATGATTTCTAAGCTAAGACAATTTGAATTCAGACCTTGTGTTCGAGAGTTTAGTTTAGTCATATTTACGTCCTGAAGGAATATGAAGACTATTTTGGGGAAGAACTCACAATTTTGAACCTTGGTCAGATGACGAATACGATACCTGAGCTGGCACCTCTCTCTCCAAACTTCCACACTACACCAGCTGGAAGACATAGACACAATGTGTCTGATTTCAAGTGCAATAGACCAACGGCTGATGTTTGGTGGAAACGGGTTTCGCACCTGGAACCCTCCGGCTACGAAGCCGAAACATTACCGCTAAGTTACCGCTCAGCGTGGACTGCAACAGTATGGAGAAGATTGTGAATATTGTATGTGAGATAACTTTTCCGTAACTTCTCATACAGAGTGTTTTCAAATTCATCATGTAAATTGTTAGGGGGACAGGAAATATCGGAAAAAAAGATTCAGTCACGTGATCGGAAACACCATCTAGATCAGCTAGATTCAGAAGATGCAGAAAGGGCAATCCACTTTCTGGCGAAGACTCAATTTTTGGCGACACTTTACTTTCAGAGAGCGAGTGCTCACGCCCAACCTACTAGAGAATGCCAAAAATTCTTACCATTCATAGTTACACACGCTTTACAGCGGTGGCGCATGAATTGGCGAAAACTGCCAAAAATACTCCGTATTTGGCGGATATTTGCAGCGACCATGTTGATTCTTGCGACGAGATGGGCATGCCCGACATCTCAACGTTCGTAAGCTATTGTATGGTCTCAATATTTAGTCAGAATTGTAAACGAATAACGCTGAAATCAAGCTACTGAGCTGGCGAAAAGCGCCCTCTACCTCATCCGGTTGGTGTTTCCGATCGTGCTTTCCTTGTGATTTTGGCTTATTTTTGTGTTTCCTACCTTTCGTAACAGTTTGTACTCTACCTCTGAAATCACCCTGCATTAAATGGGGTAAAGATAAAAATCAACATTGAGAATAAATAAATCCTCAGTTCAATAAAATGTTTTATAGCATTCAATAATTTGTCAGATTTAACAGTTAATTTTATCGCATTTTTATTAAGTAGAGAATCAAGTCTTTTGGCGATTTTCTAATCAGTTAAATCTCGTCTTACCGATTTCTTTATCTAAGCATTAAAATTTTTAACTTGAAACTGTATAGGATTTCATTTTTTGTTCCGAACACTAATTTAAATATGAAGTAAGTGTATTCTTTTCACAAAAAGTGAAGCGTCTGTGAAGAATAAAATTAGTTCACTCTCTTTAACGGCAATTATGCAGAACTGTAAAGAATTTTAATTACTTAGCTTTTTTTCTTTTTTACTTAGCTGCTAGAAGCAAGACTCCATTTGAATTGAATACTTCTACAAATTATCACTCTTTTTTTATCTATCATCTTATCAAAAGAGGTTTCCCTGTAGAGCCAATGTCAGATTTTGAATAAAACTTAGACGTCAATTCTTTTTTAAAACAAAAGTTCAATTAGCCTTATTACGAAGATAATTTTCCAGGTTGCGAGTTGCCAAAAAAATAGCAAAAACACAAAGAAAGTTAATTGAGAAGATAGAAATAACCTAATTGAAACGAACAATTTTTTTGTAGAATTCGGTTGATTATTTATGTTTGCGTAATCGTCTGAAACCTTAACATTTAAAAAGGAAAAAAATGTCGGTTATAAAAAAAGAAACAAATTGTATTCTTTTCATAAAATCAGTTTTCACGAAACTTACCGCTTTAAAGGAAACTTTCATTAAGAGGACCACTATTTCATTTTATCGAATGCGGATTATATGCACAATGAGAAAGGACAGTAAACGTCAAAAATTTCGATAGAAAAATTTTGAGGCATTTAAACGATGTAGACTTCAATGATTCTGAAAAAAAAAAATTTTTTTGGAATTTATATTGTTACGAACCTGTAATGTCGCTTTCCCACAATGTCAGACTTATGGTTGAAAAGAGACATTTACAGAGATTATTACTAATCATCGGGGAATGGAGGCCAACCATCCCCGACATTGGCGACAAACTTGGCGACCATTTTGACGACAAATTTGGCGATTTTGGCGACAAAATAAAACTCCTAAAAAATGCTTGAATTTTCTCGATATCTCTAATAAGGGCGGTTATGTTAGGTTATATTAAAGTCCCGTTTTGAAGCAACAAGAGGGCTATTTAGGGACGGACCTCTTAATTTTGAACCGCGGTCAGATGACGAGGACGACACCTGAGCTGGCACCCCCCTTCAAAGTTCCGCGCTACACCAACGGGAGGACGTTTGGCCACTTCGTGTGATTTAGAGTGCAACAGGTCCCATACACGGCGGATCTTCAGTGGAATAGGGTTTCGAACCTGAGACCCTCCGGTCCCGATCTATTAAGGGCGGAGGTATACAGAATTTACTAGATGATTCTATGTGACGTCACATCCTGTCAGGGTAGGTATAAATACCCGTAGTTGATGAGATGAGACAATCGTCTTTGAACGTCTACGGAGTTCGAAGAATCTCTTTCGAGACTTGTTGGCTTCGCGAATTGGTCAGTGGTTAGACGCTGAGAGCTATTGTTCCTGCCACTGCTGTTGTTATTCTTCTCATAAATGCAATTTTCATGTCACTTATCTGCTTTAAAGAAAACTTTCATTAAGAGGAGCGCTTTTTCGTTTTATCGAATACGAATTCTAAATACAATGAGAAAGGACTGTAAGCGTCAAAAATTTCGATATAGAAATTTTGAGGCGTCTAAACTATGTAGACTTAAATGAATACGAAGAACTACTTTTGGGGAATTTATATCAGTTTTCACATCTGCCTCTCCATGTGTGCAGGAAGACGGCAGTAATACTCATGAAGCCAGATGAATGAAACTTGGCATTGGTCTTAACATTGTTATTTGAAATGTATCAAAGTGTGGCCAAAATCCTTTAATGGAGAATTAATGAATGTTACAAAATAGTTTTTTGGGTGTACGTGAATGCAGTTCAATAAGCAGGATTTAAAAAATAAAGCTCTTTATTTTACAAATAATCTAGGAAAACACGTAGAACAAGGATTAAGACAGCACTGTAACGATCCCATTGGACGATTGCAGCGCCACCTCCCGTGCTGAGTATTTTTGCCATGATATTCATTAGTTGAACAATGGACATTAACCCTGTGTGGGATTGAGTTATTCCCCCCCGTTTGTAACATTAATTATAACTATTTTTATTTACTGTAAATATTAATTTTGTGTAATGTGAAGTGTCTTTTGTGTAGTGACTGTTTATTTGTTAATTAAAAAATAGTTTAAAAGTAACTGTGTTTTCCCCAAATTAATTTTGTCTTTGTTTATTTATTTTCTTTTAGAGCTAGCCGAAATTTTTAAATAGTTGCTACATAAAAATTGGCGCCCAAACGTCGCGCGGCCTTCGAATTTAAAAATGAATAACTTTTAATGTCCACGGTCCAACTCATTTTTATTTTGCAGCTCTGTGTGAGTTATTTTGAATTAATTTGTGTGAAAGAAAACTTCTTGCTCTGTGTGAGCTTATGAGGATACTTTTACCATCCTGGTAAGTATTGGGAAATACCATTGAAAGAATCTGCAACCTCGCAGTAAGTACAAATATTCAGAATTTCATAATATAACAGAAATCAGATGTCCTATCCAGTGACAAGTTATTAGTAATGAAAATTAACGTTAACAAAACATTAAGTTAAATTTTGATATTGCATTTAATTGAAAGTTGAACTTGAATATTGTGAAAATGTTTGAACTTCAAACGTTGTTTAAATCTTGACGTCTTTCAGACTCAATGAAAAAAGTATTTTTGGAACGAAGTTATTAAAATATTTGTGTATGCATCAATATACTCTTGGTTATTCCTGGTATTCAAAATGAATCGTATGATAAGAATTCATATTATTAAGTGTTTATTTAATTTCTGTAGTTTATTCTGAACATTTAAGTTTTTTTTCTATTTAGCGCAATAATTGCAAAGGTTATTATTTTGTGCTCATTTTCATATTATATTTTGTGTAAAAACATTTTTATATATCTCAGTCTAATTTAACAATAATCCTATTGCATATATTGTTCCCAGTGTGTGTGTTTCAATCGTCAAAATTATACTTTCGCTTTGACGAGAAAGAAAACTGCTGATCAACGCATAACGCTGTTGCGTATGTCCTTGAAAAAGTATCTTCAGTTTAATTCTCATAACTTTCCTGAGCAGATTATTTTTTTTCTCTCTTCAAATGATCAAGCTCTAGCAAATGTTTATAGAGTTAGCGCTGAAAGGAAGTGATTCGCATTGAATGTATAATATATTTTATTCTGAAAGTGATAGTGAGATTTTTCAATCCAGTCAGATGATGAGATCATAGGTTATTTATTCTTTTAAACGAAAGGCATATTAATACTAACTTCCTGCTGTTTTGAAATAATGAAAAGTATATCATAATGTGAAAAATATTTGTGGTTTCAAAATAGGATTGCTTTACATTTCAGAAGAGTATTTTCTTGGTTTGAAAGAGAAATAATAATTTATTTATTACTCTTGGTAAATGAAATATATCATTAATGCTGTCAAATAAAGTTGCATATAATTTTTAATTGAAATACTAACTTTTATAACAATTTTTCTTAAAATTTTGAATTTGATTATTGTGTTTTATTGTCAAATTTGCACTTCTTATAAATTTAGTTTTACTAAAATTAATGTTGCCACAGGGTGAATATTAAAATTTAATATTTTATATATATTGTGTTAAAATTGATTATTGTATGTTTTCAAAATATCCAAATTTAAATTAGGTTTTTTCTCCAAAACATAAGACTTGTGTCATCGAACATTTATTAGAATTTAGGACTTAAAAAAGAAAAAAAAAAACTTTTAAAATGGCCTATTTGGGAACAGGAAGAAAGCACGATTTGATTAATCTAGCAACCGAACTGGGATTGCAGGTAACGGAGGGTCTAAAAGTGGTAGAACTAAAGCAACTGATTACGAGTGCGGAGTCTTACGACGAAGAATTTACAAAGAATTTATTCAAATCGATTATTGATGAACGCTTGGCTGTAGCAGCTGAAAAGGAAGCCGAACGCTTGGCTGTAGCTGCTGAAAAGGAAGCTGAACGCTTGGCTGTAGCTGCTGAAAAGGAAGCTGAACGTCAATTCGAACTTGAAAAATCAAGAATCGAAGCAGGAGTTTCTAGAAATATGACTCATGCCAATTCTTCTCAAGAAGTAACTGATCAGGCTAAATTTGACCTCAGTCGAATTCTTCCAAAATTCAACCCAAAAGAAGACGAAATCTCACTTTATCTTACCATGTTTGAGCGACAGTTAAAATTTGTTAACATACCGGAAACCAACTGGATCCCATACCTAATCGGATCCTTACCATCTGAAATAAATCAAATGATTGTGAAGGAATATGAAGAAGATTCTAAAGACTATGCCAAAGTCAAAGAAATGCTTCTGAAAAGATATCGGCTCACCGCTGATAGGTTCCGACAATTGTTTGTACAACATCGAAAAAGTGTAGAAATTACATGGAAAGATTACACTTTTGAATTAAAATCCTATTTTGAAGGATGGACCACAGAATTGAACATTTCTACTTTTGAAGAATTAAAAGAATTATTAATCGCAGATCAAATTAAAAGGAGAACCCCTCCAGAGTTTAAAGAACATTTCGTAGATTATTGGTCAGAACTAAACAAACCATTTGAACTCGCTGAAAAGCTTGATGCTTATGAAACTGTGAAATTAGGCATGAAGAAACATGTTTCTGCCATTGTGAAGAAACCCTTCTTCAAAGAAAATGTTGTCTTTCACCCTGAAAGAAAATGTAAAACTTCCCATCCTCGTGAAGTTAATCAGCCAAGATCGAACGATTTCGATAAATCTGTCAGTTCTAGACCAGAAAGAAAATCTTCAATACGATGTTATGGTTGCGGTTATCCTGGTTTTATCCAATCAAAGTGCCCTAAATGCACAAAACCCAAAGAAGAACTTAAAACTGTTGTTCAAAGTATTAAACTTTATGCAGCTGAATCACCCGATTCTCCATCAAGTTCTATCTGCCTAACTGTGTGTGGAAGAGATGCAGCCTTTTGCGCTGACACTGGAGCTTCCAATTCCATTGCAGGAGAGGAATTTTTTAAACTGTTGTGAGATCATAAATTCAGATTTTATAAGAGAGACATTACGATGGTCCTTGCAGATGGGAAAGAAAGAAATGTTGAAGCCTTGACGACTACTGTAAATCTCAATGTAGAAGGAAAAATAGTTCGTGTGAAGTTCATCGCCTTGCCTGAAGCAAAGGGAAATCGAACTCTTCTTGGCACAGATTTCTTGCAAGCTGCTGCAATTGTACTTAATATCCAGAATGGTACTTGGCATTTCAGTGAAAATCCCCATAAGCAGTTCTCTTTTTACAAGAACCCATCTGACGTTAAGGAAAATCTACCTACGATATCTTCTCACAAAGTAACCTCTCCAGAGACGATTCCTGTCGCATTGTCAGAAACATCTGTTCCTGTGATATTGAGAGAAGATGAAGGGAAACATTTGACGAGTAAACAACGTGACAAATTTAACTCGCTGTTAAAAGAATTTGAGACATGCTTTCATCCAGGGGGAGACCCTACCCCTTTTATTGAGCATCGTATACAAACTGGAAACAATTTACCTGTTTCTGAGCCTCCATATCGAATGACCCCTGCAAAGAAGGAACTGTTAAAAAAGGAGCTAGAATCTTTACTAGCCGAAGGTGTCATTGAGGAATGCGAGAGCCCTTACGCAAGTCCTGTTGTGTTGGTCCCAAAACCAAATGGATCTATCCGATTGTGCATCGACTATAGAAAGTTGAACGCTACAACGATTCCGGACACCTACCCCTTACCAAGAATGGATGATTTATTAAATGAGGCTAAATCGACAAAGTTTATGTCTACAATAGATTTGAAAGCGGGCTATCATCAAGTAAAAGTTTATGAAGAAGACCAAGAAAAAACTGCTTTTATCTGTCCTTTTGGCACCTATAAGTTCTTGCGGATGCCTTTTGGGTTGCGAAATGCTCCTGCAACATTTCAACGCCTCATAGACAAGTTCAGATCTGGACTAAAGGATGTTTTTGCTCTTTCATATCTTGATGACATCATTGTTTTATCTGAAAACTTTGATAAACATTTATCGGATTTAAGACAAGTATTTGAAAGACTATCTCTGTTTAAACTCACTGCCAATCGAAATAAATGCAATTTTGCTTGCAACAGAGTGAAGTATCTAGGACATTACATTACTGAACAAGGAATTGAAGTAGATGCTGACAAAGTATCATCTGTGCAGAAAATCACTGAACCAACCTGTGTTTAAGAAGTTCAGTCATACTTACAAACTTGCTCTTGGTTCAGAAGATATGTCCCTCACTTTTCAGAAATAGCGAGACCTCTCAGTGATCTCACAAAAAAGAATAAGACATGGACTTGGGGTGAACCTGAAAGGAAAGCATTTGAATCGTTAAAGAAAATGCTGATTTCACCACCTGTGCTGTCACAACCTGATGGAAGTAAACCTTTCATAATTCGAACTGACGCAAGTAGTTATGCTCTGGGTGCAGTCCTGATACAAGGAGAGAAACCAGAAGAACATGTAATAGAGTACGCAAGTAGGTTGCTGAGTTCTGCAGAAAGGAATTACTCGACGACTGAAAGGGAAGCTCTTGCAGTTGTATGGGCCTTAGAAAAATTCCGTGGATACGTAGAGAACCAAGAAATAATCATCGCATCAGACCACCAACCTTTAAAATGGTTGATGAGCATAAAATCACCATCCGGTCGCTTAGCTCGATGGGCTCTACAAATCCAATCATTCCATCCGAAAATTCTTTATACGCCTGGAAAATCCAACGTTGTTGCAGACCTCCTGTCTAGACCAGTCCATGATAATAAAGAATTTGTGTGCAATCTCAACACCATATCTATCGAATTGCCCTCTCGAAGATCTAGAGATATTCGTGAAGAGCAGATGAAAGATGAGGATATAAAGAAAATAATCGATTGTTTTGAGAGTGGAAGAAAAGATGAAGATTTCATCAACTGGACAAGTAGAGGATATCTAATGAATCAAGGTATCCTTTACCGATATTCGCCAGACACAGAATCCGAGGAGGCACAGCTTGTTGTCCCTTGTCATGAACGAGAACGAGTGTTACAGCAATACCATGATTCACCCACTGCTGGACATAGCGGATCAGAAGGA
>BGPR01000392.1:115362-157894 GCA_013235015.1 Araneus ventricosus | reverse complement strand
CTTTAATTACAAAAAAAGAAAGTGAAATATATTCCATGATCTCTTTTATTACTTAAATATTCGCATCACTAAGTATCTAAGATTTATAATCTTAGAACAAAATTTCTTTAACTTAACTACTCAAATTTTTCTTTCTATTTAATTTTTTATCCTAATTTATGTGTTGAAAAGCAGTATTCCAGTCATAAAAATTCAGTATTCCGCATGAGAAAAAGTAAGGTAGCTAACTCGAGTCATTATTATGCTGAATTGTGAAGACTTTTAATTATTTGTTTTCTTTCCAATCCCTGTGAAAAGTAACCTCAAATGAATATGCGGACGGAACATCTAATTTTTTTTTCTTTGATTTTCGGACAGTGAGAAGAAATTTAATGCAAATAATATAGTGGAAGCATATTTTAACTCCGCAAGATTGTAATTAGCCTCATTAAGAACTACACTTTTATAAATAAAAAATACCAATATCGAGCAACTCGCACATATATTTTGTCACGTATCATTAAAAAATTAATATGCATTCAGCGTAATATAACTCGGAGGTTGAAAATAGTGGGAATAAATAAAAAAAACAATAGCGTTTCTTTTATATTTTCCCAAATTAATAATCTGAGCAATCATTAAAAAGATAATTTTTAAATTATTATGGTATGGCACAAAAATATTTCATTTTTCTCAACATAAATCCTTCAGTTGGTTTAATTGCGTGGTGTCTTTTTTCGATCGAAACAAAGAATTTGAAACACTTTCATAGATTTACGTCAGAAAAAATAATAAATGTTATCTTTATTTGCAATTTTCTTTTCAATAATGGACAATGTACAACATAATACACACATTATTAACAGAATATAGATTAATCGAATGGGAATATCGAGTTCAAACCGCCTAGTATTTATATCGCTTCACAATATATCATAAATATGCATTCAATGCTCCAACGACGTAACCATTTTATGTTTTGAACAGAATTCCAGAAAGATTTCCTTTTTACCATAATTAAAGAAATGTAAAAGGGCACCGATGAAAATGCTTTTATTTCGGAAGGATTACGATGAAATTGTTTAAAAACCCGGTCGTCATTAGGAATTTAAGCTCTTGCTTATTCGAAATTCTAAATTAATAATAACGAAAGCTCTTTTATCCAGTAAGATTTTTAAAGAAAAAAACGAAATAATTAATACTTTTTTCCATGAAGTTTCTTAACTTCAATATCGTGCTGTTTGTAATTATTTTTCGGATTACGTGACTGGGTTTTTGCCTGCTGTCTTTTGAAACTTGATCTTTCTGATCGACTTGTGCATTGAAAAAGTTAATAAATTTTTAAGATTATTCTTATTTGAATTCAAATTGAAATTCTGCTATCGCATTTATTCGATTAAGATAATTCAATTTTTCGATAAAGAATTGAAAAAAGGAGTAAGATGTAAAATAGCCTTTTAGGTAGATTTCTTAAAGAAAGACTGCCTATTGTAATTGTCATCATGACACGACATCAGGGGAAAAAATTTCTGCTCATTTTCTCCGATGATGGTCTATGACACCCACAACCACTACTCGTATAAAATTTGTCACTACAGATCACTAATTACGGAAATTTAAAAGAGTAGACAAAACAAAATAAAATTTGGAAAAAGAAAGATATAACGCTTTGCCTTTTCATTCATTCATTCAATATCCAGGAGAGTCGATTCAACCATTTGGTTTTAGGGAGGAGGTAGACTCTCCGGGAGGAAAACATTCCAGCAGACACTCGGATTTGGTGAAATTGGAGAGCGAGATTTACATCAAATATTGAAGTTATCTTGTGAACAGAATAACTAGACGGCGAGTGATATCTTGTAGGAAGGGTGAAGACCTCGACCGAGTTCGTAGATAATCCGTCCAGTTTAAAGGTGTGAAAACGATAGGGTTGAAATTTCCATTTCCCAATGATTGACTCCCATAAGGTTGAATAAAGAAAAAATATTCAAATTTGATGAATTATCGCCTCATCGTAACCAAGAAATTTCATATTGCATGTTTCTATGCTAGCTGCCATCGCTTAGAAGTAAAGGGTTGGAAGGGATATTCAACCACGAACTTTTGCTTTTAAACCAAAGCACGCGAAATTTTTGCTGAAAAGCACTCATCATTCCACCCTTTTTCATCCTCATAACTGCAACCTTTATGAAATAAGGGGTGGGAATGCCAAGGGGTGAATTTTTCCCCTTATATCATAATATCGTTATTCCCCGGACAATGAGAATTTGTCTTCGTCTTCCGGCTTGTCGAAAGGAAATAATAAAATTTTGTTCCCATTTCAAGAATCCTAGCTCTAAAAGGACACGAAGAAGGAACGAATTAAAACAGCTTCAACCTTTGCCAACGAATGCAATCCAGTCTCACAAATATGTCTTGATTCAATCCTATACTTAGAAAAACAAAGGAACATGCTTTCTGTCTTTCTAACACTGCGCATAAGTATCACGATGTTCCTCCACATGCATGTGTGGATGTTTTCAAAGAGGGCTCTCCTCTCTGCTAGCTGATTCTGTCCTTTTGGATTAGGATCCTAAATGTTTTCGAATTGCCGGAGGCATTTCTACGTGAGAGGAGTCTTCAACCACCTTTCGGCAGATATCTGGAGTCCAGCGAAGTGTTGGGAGTCCGTCTCGCGGGAAAAAGGTGTTGAACCACGAAAAATCACGTATACGTGAATAGACTGACAGAAAGACGGTTAATATATTTGGTCCAATTTTTATATACATCTAAAATTCTGATGATAAATCCATATACTAAATTTCAATCTTCTAGCTCTTTCGTTTATGAGCTATACACATACTTCCCATAGTCCCAATTTCGAATAAAATTTGATGAAAAAACCTATTATTTTGATGGAAAGACAACACACCAAATATCATTTAACAAGTTCATCTCGTTTTTCAGTTAATGTGTTCGCAGAAAGACAGACATTATTCGAAATATGATTATTTAGGAATCAAGGGAGATCTAATTTATTATCATTCATCCTGATTCATTCGAGGTTTAATGTTTTGAAGAATCCAATACTTTCTCTTTGTATTATGCATTGTATACGAGAAAGTAAAAGGGAGAAATAAATATATTGTTACAAAGCTATAAAGTCGTTTTCCTGAGATGCTAATCTTGGCGACTTGGTGGGAAAGTTGGCGACATTGGCGACAAAGTGAATTTTCTAGAAGGACCTCGAACTTTCAAGCTATTTCTACTGGTTTCATGAACTTTCTAGAGATTACGTCACTTCCTACGTAATAAAGTCACTTCCTGTTGAAAAAGTATAAAAGGCAAGCTCTCAAGCCAAGAAGAGTCAGTTGGAATTTGATCAGCAAGGAAGCTGGTGAGCTAACAAGAAACCTTTAAGCGCTGTGTTGAGATTTATTGGTAGTCTCTGTTGTGAATTTTTACTAGTGCTGTGTTAATACTTGTGCTACGCTTCTTTGCTTGGAATATTTGTAAAATAAAGAGCTTTATTTTTTTAATCCTGCTTATTGGATTGCATTCACGTAACCCACAAGACAATTTCGTTACAATATGCATTGTTAATGCAGTTAATAATAAACCTGTTCATAGATCCATATCTATTTATAGATCCATAAGCTGCACAGTTCTGTCATTGTGCATAAATTAACTAACAGAGGGAAATCAGTGCTTGAATTCCTTTATATCCTGCGGATACTTAAAACTACAACTTTAATCAAACTCATATATCTTCGTAATATGACCGTTTTACATGTCGGTATTGACATGGCTACGATTTGATTTGATTTTTCCGGTACGAGAACCTCGAATGTGTTTACAGAAGAAGAAAACGCTATAAACAAATAAACAAGTGACGTCATGTATTAGACTCGCATAAAACACCTGTATCATTCTGTGTTGGGATTATAAGTAGTGCGATCGAATGCTTGTGTTGTATTAAATTTGCATATCATTTTCTTTTTCCGAACAGAAAGATGCTATATTTTATAATAAATTATTATATTTCTTCTTAAAATCTCTGCTGAATTTTCTTCTTCACACCTGTGCGAACAGAATAGGATAAGTTGCGGTGAAAACCAGAAAGATCACCAGGACACGATGATGGCAGCAGCTGATAGCAGGAAGCAAAATTTAATCAATTTAATTAATTAAAAATTAATCTCACTTTTCCTGGGATTATTATGCACCGAAACTTATATAATGATACAAAAATATAATTAAAAAGTTGTTGTTAAATCAATTAAGAATATGAAGTATTAAATACCTTTAAGGTGCATTACACAATGACGATTTCACAAGGTACTTTACAATTAAACATTATAAATTGTTTGAAACAACTTATAAGAACTAGATATTCTCTAAAACCGGAGAAATGTCTTATATAAGCTAATATAAATAATGTGCTTCAAGTCTTTAAATGTTTTGGAACGTCTTAAAACTGATCAAGTAATTAAATTACTGCAATTTAAATTGTGGCAAACTACTTTAAAAAGATTATTTGTTTGAAACATCACTCCTTAAAGAGGTTATTTCAGAACTAATGGTATAAAGCCAGCTTAACGTTAGAGCAAAGAGTCGTGAAGTTGGTGACGGGACATTATCTCGTCTATTATAAAAAAGGTTAATACCATGACTCACTCGCACTTCACGAAATCTCCCAATTCATGAGGCATAGAAACTTGAAATTTGGCAGGTGGTTGCCTTTTTGGGTAGTAGGTGCTCACTAAGAAAGGATTTTTCGAAATTTTAATTAGAACTTTAATTAATTAAGAATTACGTAATTAAATTAAATGTTAACGCTTCTCCGCAATAACTTCGGAGTATAATGTGGCACAAAAATAATTTTAACATCATCTTAAAAGTTAACGGCATAGTTCACGGTTTCTGAAGGTGAAGGTTATATTTATAGCACTGGAGGGGGAGGGGACTGTAGGTGACAAGTTACGTTCAAGGGAGAAATGCTGCCCAATCATAGTTCACACCAGTGGCGGCGAGTCGGGGGGAAGGAGGCGACGCGGATCCGTCGCCCCCTACTTATTTAGGGAAAGATTAAATTTTTGTTTCATTTTAGTTGCCTGAAACTAGGAATAACAAAAAAGTAATAGTGTTCGCGAAAATTAAGTAATTTTTTAGTTAAATTTTTAAATTTTATTGTCTACTTCCTATATTCCCGGGTCTTTTAGATGTCTATAAATTTTTTGCTGCCTCACATTTTCCACATATTCTGGAACCCACTGATTCACACGGGTCGTCCAACATATTCGGCTTTCGAGATCATATTCAGCATTAATTATTCTTCCCATAAGTGATAGATGAATTGAGTGTGAAGTTTCGTTAGCTGTGATGCATCATACAGAATTGTATCGCTGACATTTTAAAATTTACGTCTTTATATATTTTACTATCTGCTAAATACACTGAAATATTCATTTTTTTGTCCATCTTTCATGCGTTATGGTGGCTGAAACCGAGACGGGGAATGCTATAATTAATATATTTACAAAAATAAAAACTAACTTAAACGAGCGAATCAGCTGGTCACCGAAGGCGCTAGTTTGTTAAATAAATTATTCACTGAAATTTTTTTGGCGTTAAAATTATTTTCTATTTTTCCGTTTTTCCTTTTTTCGCATTTCAGCTACATCACTATGACATCAAAAATAAAAATAAAAACATTGACGTGACTGAATTGCGGACAGCTGCCTCTTTCTCAGTAATTGCTTTTAATGATTTCCTTTTTCAAATGCGTTCCGTTTTCGTAACATGTATATTTTGAAAGTGAAAAGCAAAACAAATTGAAATATTGTCAAACACAATATACAGAATATTATTTTCTGCAGTATTCAAAACTATGTATTGATAAAAAAATTGTCCTGTGGGTCTACGGTGAAAACAGTCCAACAAGGAGGAATTCGATATATTCACGAATATTCCGTAAACAGGAAGCACAGGTGACAGTAAAAACAACACTTGCACAAATTAGCAATACAAGCAGATAGAAAATCACTAACAATAACAGCAATAGCACGAACAATAGCTCTCAGCTTCTAACAGCTGACCAACTCGCAAATCGAGCAAATCTCCAAAGAGATTCTTCGAACTCCGCAGACGTTCAAAGACGATTATCTCATCTCAGCAATTCCGGGGTTTCATACCTTCCCTGACAGGATGTGATGTCACATAGAATCATCTATTAAATTCTGTATATCTCCACCACTAATAGAGATATCCAGAAAATTCCAGTATTTTTGAGATTCCTCATTTTGTCGCAAAAGTCGCCAAGGTCGGGGATCGTTGGACTTCATTCCCCGATAGGTAAAAATAACCTCTGTAAATGTCTCTTTCCAACCATTCGACTAACATTGTGGGAAACCGACATGACATGTTCGTAACAGTATTTAAAACTTTGTAAATAATATTATGTTTAATAAGATGTGGCATTTCAACTGGTTTGCTACGGTAATAATAATAAAATTTGCCTCGTGATAAGCACGTTGAAAGTTCAGTCTCCTTCTGCTTCATTCCTCAATCGACTGCCTTATCCATGAAAGGCCCACTGTAGTTTTTTTTTTCATTTGAGGTATTATTGAAAAATCAGATAGTATTGTAATTTGGCGTTCAAATGAAATCACCTTGAAAAGAAAAAGAAATTTATCTGCCTCTTTCTATGAAATGTAATTTATTATTAAAATTCTCTATTACTTTTTCAAATACGAATACTTTTTATTCCAATTTTATTCATAAATTCGCTAAAATATATTATAATTAACTGCATATGAAGATAGACCTTAGATGCATCTAATAATAAATTTAATAAATCATTTTTACTTTTATGCTTACAGAAAAAATGAGTAAATTTCGAAGCATATCATTTTATAATTGTCATATAAAATTGCAAAGCGCTTATAAACACAAATACACAAATTTTACCTTATACATACTGATAAACCTTCACAAAAAATTCTATCTATCTCATTAGTAGGAAAAAAGCACTAGAATTTTTAAAACGCAAAAGTGAAGAAAAGCTGAAAAGGAGGAAAGATATTTAAAACTGCCTTTTGCGAATGTATCTCGTTTGTCGTTGTAAGGTTCGCCAAGTTGTAGCAACCCTTCGCCATCAATTCTTGTAACCCAGATGACGTCTTGGAACGGGACGCCATTTTGGTTAGTTCTGTCTGGGTAGACGACGAGGAAGGTGACATGCAGAATTCGGTTCCGAGTCGCTGTCCATAACAGTCAAAGCTAGAGCTGGCAGGTTGTGCCAGGAAGGGTACCGGTCTAGAGGATCCGAAATGATTTTATTTCCCTTAAATTAGCAACTAAAGTTGACGGCTTGAATGTGCTGGAAAGTATATGTTTCATTCATTCAGTAAATATCCTCATCTTATGTGCATTTCATTCTGGCGTGTCCCAAACAAAAAGTTAATAAAAAGCTGGGACTAAAATATTACAGTCTTTTTGATGTCTCCATCCCTCACATAAAAGAAACCCCACGTGGTAAATCTTATAGTCGACGTCAATAAAAATCTAAATAACTGCCGAAATACTAAAGGTACGATTCTGACATGTTTATACAATGGGTAGAAGGGTAAAGACACAAGCCTATAAGATAGAAATCGATGTATTTCACATTTATTTGGTTGCTGTGTCCTCTTAAAATGAAATATCACACTAGAAAGGGACGCGATCACCCCATTCTATAACCAACGCACTTGACTCAAACCCCCTTCAAGGCAATATTTCTCATCTCATGTAATCTTACGATGCCATTTGCGTCTTATACTTAACGCCACCCTGCGACTTCATAAGAGATGTCGCGGATAGATGGAGCACTCGGGAGCTTTGATTTCTTCCAGCGCCAAAACAGCTTCGACGTCACAGATTATCTTGCCTCGAGAGCATCACCTCGAAGAATCTGTCCCTGCGAATGTCTCTTCACTTCCGCTCACTGCCCCGGAAGCCCTCCTCTACCAGCTCTGATACGAAAGAGAGAAAGGCGGACGATCTTGGTGCCGCATCTTTGCAGAAGAAGCAGGAATACCTCTTCATTTTTCTCGAAACCCAAGAATTATTCCGTCTGAAGTCGTGTCGGCTATAGACTGTTTGATGCGTAAGAATGCACGAATGAAAATTATTCTTTAACCCATTAATGTCCAGGGGCCCTTTCTAGGAATGCTTTTAAAAATCCATCATAAACTCGCAGGAATTAATTTTTCAACATAAATTTTAAAAAACTTATTTTTAGATATTCGTTTCTTTTATATTCAGTCGATGGCAGCACGTATCAAGCTTTCGGTTCATATTGTAATTTTTTTAAAAATTTTATATCAGATTCGAAAGTTGCGTTTTAAAATGTCAAGAAGTTAAATTTTAGATGGCTCAATTAGACTTGGGGGGCACTAATAGAGAAGTTTTTCAAGCAGGATTTCACGACGTTTAATATTAGAAACGAAATAATATTGAAAAATTGCGACTTGGGCATGGGCATTTATAGATGAATCACTTGCCATTATCATGACTGGAATAATTTTGATAAACCGAGTGAAAAATGACATGATAACCAAGCTGACGTAGTTGAATAACATATATTTCTCATTTTAAACGGCGTAGAAACCCTTTTCTTCGGCTAAGATTTCGTGAAATTTTGAACAGAAAACATCAAATGTAAGAAATCAAACATCCAAAGTGACAAAGTCTGTGTAATAAAGGCAATTTTTGGTAGTTTTCGAGGATTTTTGCCAATTAGAAAGAGTACTTGCATAACACAGACATGGGCATTTGTAAAGGACTAAACTTATTTCGTATAAACTTCGTTTCCTCATACGCTATAGGTTTTAAATTTTGTAAACTTCAGTGCTCTGGAAGAATTGTGTGTACACTATTTTAATCCTTTCGGAACTTAAATATCAGTTAGCATATTCCTTTAAGGTATGTGACTACCTTCGGAGCACTTTATTTTTAAATTCTTGAAATTTTGACGAAACATGCAAGTTTTTTAATTAAAATGAGTTATAAAACTAAGAATTCCAATGCAGTTTCATTGAAAATCTCATTGACTTTCAAAATACAGAAAATTATTAGCAAAATTTTAGTAAAAATTTGAGCTTATTCCAAACCTCTTATAAAAAGTTCTATTGAATACATTTCATCAATTTGTGCACAGTATATAGCCAACATGCTTATCTGTGTTATGAACTACAAGAAATCTAGTAGCTCTAAAAGTTTTGGAAATATTCCAAACTTCGTGAAGAAACTTGAATTTTTTTTAAAAAGTGATTGTATGTTTTCATTGAAACATCATTAAAATAAATAAATACAGGCAGAGAGTTTAGTTCAAAACATAGCTAGAAACGAATAAAATATTTTGGTCAAATTTCATTAGAATACCTTCAAAACATTTTCTAAAATCATGTTTGCTGCGAAGAAAAATATACGAAAACAGCTTCTCAAAAACCGCGTTTAAAGATTTTCATGCAGTGCCAAAAATTTTCTATTCAGTTTAGAATCTTAAAACTCACCTTAAAACTATTTGTAATTCAAACCCTTTTTTGTTTGATTTTAAACAAATTTTGTGTTCTTTTAGATTTTAAAATTTTTCTGTATGATATTGTGCAGTAGGTAGTGATTGAAGCTTCGATATCTGAAGCTTCTTTTTTTTATTTACCATATAATTTTTAAGTATCAATGGATAAATTTACATTTCAAAAGCCTTGAGAACAGGTAAGAATTCAAGATAAATGGAATTAAATTATAACACTGCAATATGAGCTCCGAAATATAATTTTTAGTCTCTCTGTTACTGTTGTGTTGTATTTTTTTCTAAAAAAGATCCACCAAAAAAACAATAAAATAAGTAAAGGAAGTTTAAATCTATATTTTTAGGCAATATATTGCTTGAGTATTAGAAAATAGTTGTTCAAACTAATTGTTTGTGTTTTTAAGGCTCTTTAAATTACCACTTCCTTTATCAGAATTGTCAATTTCGGTTTTGACTTATGCTATAACTTGACTTGTAATTATCGTTGAAACAAAAATAACGCATTTTTAGATACCTAAACGTTTGGACTATAAATTGAACAATTGAAATAAATTTCAAAAATTTTCACCAAAACGAGGAATTTCGGGCAGTCACATTACAATATTAAATTGTAATTCCGAGCCATATACTTCCTTGTTATTGAATTTATGAAAACGTTGATAACAAGATTCATAAAATATTTAAAATAAGAAACTGTAAATTGAAGACTAAGAATTCGAAAATCATTTTTGAAAAAGAGCTTTCAGAACTGCGCTTTTATCAGCGTACTATAATGTAGAAAATAATTCTTTTTGTACTAAATTGTGGAGATTGAAACAAAATTCGTAATTGCGCCAGATGCAGAATCAATAATAAATTGAAATTAAGCTACAGTGAATAGAAAAAAACGAAAATTCTTAAACATCGATTAAAAATGATTATTATGAATTTTATGAGTGTTCGAATGTTAAGGAACGTTCTATCAAACTGCTAGTTTCAGTAGTTTAATAGGTGTGATATTAAACTAATGGTTTTAGTAGTTTAACATCACACCTATTTATAAATTTGCACTTGGCCTGTATTTAGGCGGACAAAATTCACACATCGGTGGTATCAGTCTTTATATATTCTCAAAACTCTCCTACTCCAACGCACTTTAAAAAATATTTACTCGCGTTGCACAGCTGCTCCACTCCTTTCACCCTTTTCAACATATGCCATTCTTAATTCCTATGAGAGAACCGGATCGAAAACCTAGTTCCCCCCGTTCCGTCTAATTATTGGGGGTCAGTTGAAGAACGGATACTGAGGTCGGAGTCGTAATCAGCTTGCAAAAGAGGCACGTTACGTCATCAGAGTGGAGTAAGTCAATCCACACAATTTCTTTGTCCACTAGAGAACCGGTTCCGGTGACTTTTCATCCACGTGCTCATGATGCCCTCAGGTGGGGTTTTTACAACAAAAATACAATGGTATTTGGATGATCTATTTCTTTTTTTCAACAAGAATGAAAAAGATCTTAATTGAACTCATATATTTATGAGGCAATTAATTCCTCGAGAATAAATCCTTATCTGAACAAAATCATCTCAACTACATATGCGATTTAAAAGCGGACGGCCATAAATACTTCGAGAGACTTCTCATTATTGAAATGCGCCGTAAAAACATATATTACTGACATTTCAGTGAAGCGGGTCACAACAAAATGATCAATTCGAAAAAATAATAAAACTCTTTATAAAACAGATTATTCATTTCAATTACTTTTTGTCAGCGAAATTTCTCGTTCCTCGAGACAAGTTGCGCGCATATTCAGCGATGCTTTTAAACGAATGCTTTGAATTTATTTCAAAAGAAAACAGGATTAGAAACGGGGATGAAAAACTGAGCGCACTGGTTAATTGCGCTCGAAATTCTTTGTTTAGATTTCACTGCGATTGATAGAAAACGATTCTAAGATCTGATAATTGGTCGCGGAATTACTTTTGTAAGCTGCTGGAGCTTTTCCTCTGCAGCCGTGTGATTACATGCGCTTTGATTACTAGATATTCGTTT
The DNA here is from genome assembly GCA_013235015.1 of Araneus ventricosus. NCBI lineage: Eukaryota > Metazoa > Arthropoda > Arachnida > Araneae > Araneidae > Araneus > Araneus ventricosus. The sequence continues at coordinate 146,322 of BGPR01000392.1, read as the reverse complement.
AAATCTTGCAAGAAGGAATATTTTTCTTCCTTTTCTCACGATAAGCATATATTTCTGAGTGATTAAATACGAAATCTTTGGAAGAAAGTGTTTTCTTTTCTTTTTTTTTTGCTTTAGAATAAAAAGCGAATAAGATACGTTAATCATTCTTTTACTCTTGCTTGCTAATAATAAAAAGTTTTAAAGAAACAAGTACGTTGTATTTTTATTCGAGAATCATTAGTTTCTAATGCTGGGAAATCTTTCATTTCTTTTCGAAAGTTCGAATAATGATATACGTCTTCTTGTAAATACTGCACTTGATGGAATTGTCATATTTTTTCACTTAAAAATTATATGACGACAAATTATATGTGTCTTCACATATTATAAGGAGATATCCTTTCTTTTTCTAACTTTCTCGTATACTAAGCGTACAAAGAGAAAGTATTGTAATCGTCAAAAAATTCCAGCTTGAGAGGTTGATCAATCTACACATATCGGATCTCCCTCAGTCCGAAATACAAACCCAACCGAATTTTTAAATTATGTTTCTTATGTTAACACAACGCAAAAAATGGATTTATCTAGAGGGGAAAATCTGATATGTGGCCCTACAGCTAAATTTGTAGATTTATATAAAATATATATTAAAATTACATCATTCTTTACGTCAGTTAAAGCATTTCTTCAACTTCTAGCATATGCTTATCTGTAACGGTTTAGAAATTAGAATTAGGCTACGTTTAGAGTGGACACTTTGCATATGTGATCTTTTTGAAATATTACTAAATTACTTACTTACTTATTTATTACTACGTTACTTTTTACTACGGGGTTTCCACGCTACACTTATTTACAACCTTACATAAAGCTAATTGATAACAATCGCACGCATGCGCCTACACTGGTATGATGGCGTTACAGGCAAAAAAATACTATGCGACAAACTCTTACAGATATGATGTATCCGTTGTGGGGTCAACCATTCTTTCTGCATTACTAGTCTTGTAGTCATTAGCGATTCAAATCTGACGGTATTTATTCACACAAGAAAGTTGGACCGACTGTAACGAGCGGAAAGACGTTTTAATGTCAAAATATATATAATGATTTGCCCATGTTATCTTGTGGACACGATAATGATTAGTTTGTATTGCACTTGAGCCATCGAATGGAGGGTGACAACATCGGCAGAATTCGTAGGTAGGTCATCCAGTTTAAAGAGTGTGGAAACACTGGGGTTGAAATTTCCCTTCCGTTTCTGTCTTCAGTCAGAAGGGAAAATAACTGCCTTATAAGTGAAGATAGAAAAATAATTAAAGTTAGAATAATTATTGCCTCATCATAACAAAGAACTTTTGCATTGCTTGTTTCTGGTATCTGCAATCGCTTAAAAGTAAGGGGCTGAAAGGGGTTTCAACCGTCAACTTTGAAAATTTAACCAAAGTACATGAAACTTTACTGGAAAGCCCTCATCCGTTGCATTCTCTTCCAAACTTTTTCATCCTCGTAACTCAAATCTTTATGAAAAAAAGAGGTGGGAATGTCGGATGGGTTGAATTTTTCCTCTTATACAGTAGAAGTCCGATAATCCGGCACGTTCGGGACCGGCTCGGTGCCGGACTACCGAAAATTCCGGTCTATCGGGCGGTAATTATAAGAACAATTAGGTTAATAATTAAACTACAAATACAGTATGCAAATATGTATGTACATACAACCAAGTTTATTTTACATTTCATATAATGTATGTACACGTACTGTAAAACGTATTTCACTTAGATTTAAAAAAAGTCACGAATGTCTTTTTGTTTTCTTGACTTTTGGCGTTTAGTATAAAATTTATTTCTAATGATATGGAAATCAATAATTTCTGAAGCACTGTAGCTAGTACTAGCCTCAGCAAAAGAGATAAACTTATTTAGTGATTCTGCAGCTTCTGCCCAGCTGATTTTTTCCTTTTCTTCCGTTTCGGCATCTGAGTGACTTGAATAAAAGACCTTCTATAAAAGCATTTAAAATTTTGAATAACCCTCTGGTCCATGGGTTGAATCAAAGATGTTACGTTAGGTGGGAGCAGAGTAGCAACAATATGTCCAGAAACTAACTCATCTACTGGCGGGTGGGCTTTGCAATTGTCCAAAAGAAGGATGGCTTTAGTATCTTCTGGTAGACCAAAGCTTTTGAAGGATTCCTTGACCTCAGGCACAAAGTGGTGAAAACACCAGTCTTTAAAGAGGGCGGCAGTCATCCACGCATTTGATTGAGCTTTGTATTGGACGGGAAGTGTGTAACATTCTTAAAAGCCCTGGGTTTTGCAGATTTACCTATCACAAAAGAGGTCACTCGGTGGTTTCCAGACGCATTAGCACATAGCAAAACGGTTAATCTGTCTTTGTTTTTTTTAAACCCTTGGCTGCTTTTTCTCCTCCCCTAGCTAGTGTAGATGTTGGTAAACATCGCCACAATAGCCCTGTTTCATCAGCATTGTAAATCTGTTCAGGTGTTAAATCATTATCAGCCACGATTTTCTCAAACTCGTCTTTGTATTTTTCTGCAGAATTTTGGTTTGCTGAAAGTGTTTCTACAGTTACATCAAGTCTTCGAATTCCATGCCGAAACTTAAAGTTTCTGAGCCAACCATCAGAATAATTACATTCACTTTCAGCAACTCCTAAATCTTGGCCGAATTTCTTTGCCTTTTCAACAATCATTGGCCCTGTTACCGGCTTTCCTTCAGAACGTACTGCACTAAACCATTTGAACAATACACTATCTAGCTGTTCCAGTTTTGGTTTTTTTAATGTTTGTCTAGAAGCCAATTTTTCAGTTGTTACCGATTGAGAAGCAAACTTCATTAGTTCATCTTTTTGTTTTTTAATGTCATAAATAGTTGATGAGCCAATATTAAACTCATTCATTAAAATATTTCTATTCTCGCCTTTTTCTAGCCGTTTGATGATTTCTAGTTTCTGATTGAGAGTCAGTGTTATATGTTTTCGTTTCTCTCCTTTTGAACTAGAAGGCTTAGGTTTTGAAAACATGGTCACTGTACAGTTAGAACATAACTCACTTTTTTTATAAACAGTTTCGAAAGTTACGTTTACTGCGATGTGAAAGAACACAAAACAACAACGCACAAAAAAATGGCGAAGACGCTTCGTGATTGATTAACGGAACTGCACTGCACCTGAATTTGTTGTGACAGCTGAGACTAGCCGGCCGCTAACTACGTAATTGTTTCCGAACAATACCGAGCGCTTCCGGATGATCCCGAACTACCCCGAAAACTTCCGAATAGCTCTCGAGCGTTTTTATTTGCTTTAAAGACACACTTTTGGTGAAAACCGAAAACCAAAGAGCGATGCCGGACTATCGGGCATTCCGGACTGTTGGATGCCGGACTAATGGACTTCTACTGTATCTCCAGATAAAGAGAAATTTTCTTTGCCTTCTGGTTTGTCAACAGGAAATATTTTAATAAAAGTTTTTGTTTTCATTTCAAGAATATCTAGCACAACATGAAGGAACGAATTAAAACATTTTCCTCCTTTGTCAACGAATGCGATCCAGTCTATCACAAATATGTCTTCCTTCAACATATACTCAACAAAAGAACATGATTCTATCCACACTGTAGAGAAGTATAACGACATCCCTCTCCACATGTATATGTGGATGCTTTCACAAAGCGCTCTCCACTCTGCTAGCTGATTCTGTCCTTTTGGATTAGGATCCTAAATCTTTTCGAATTGCCGGAGGTTCCTTTCTACGTGAGAGGAGTCTTCAACCACCTTTCGGCGAATATCTGGAGTCCAGCGAAGTGTTGGGAGTCCGTCTCGCGGGAAAAAGGTGCTGAACCACGAAAAATCGGTAAATAAGAAGAGAGAAAATAGTGATTTTAAATCAGGTTAGAAGACCGACCGCGTAGAAACGATTGCGAAGTTTTATCTTGAAATGGAACGTCAAAGTTCTAGTTTTGTGAAGGAAAGTTATTTGATTAGTATTAGGAAGGATTTCTTAGGGCTGGGAATTGATCAGATAATGCTAGGATTGATTTGACTTGTGCTAGGAATAAGAATCAATCAATTTGTGGAAATGATATGGTTGCTGTTTAAATTCATGCAGCAAACTCAAGCGTACACCAAAAGAAAAGGCGAGAAATAAACGTGAAAAGTCTGACGTACTTCCTTTCACCTGTCTTTATTATTTTGCGTGTCTGGTCTTACATTCATAATTCCGTATCAACTTAATAAGGACAGCAAGATTAACAACTTTAGAGACTTTTAGTTATAGAGGCTTTCAGTCTTGCTTCCAAAGTCTAGTCTTTTCTTTTCTTTTGACGTGAAAATGTCTTTCCGCTCGTTACACTGATAGTCGGTCGAACTTTATTGTGTGACAAAATACAATCAGATTTGAATAGCTAATAACTACGAGACTAATAATGTGAAAAGAATGGTTCACCCCACAACGGATAAATCATATCTGTAAGAGGTTTTCGCAAAGTATTTGCTTTGCCTGTGACGTCATCGTAACAGTGTGGGCGCATGCGCGCGATTGTTATGAATTATCTTTATGTAAGGTTATAAATAAGTGTAGCGTAGAAACGCGTTCAGCTAGGAGGTTGATTCTGGTGTCATTTTAAAAAGTTTGAAAAGTATTAACAGGACCCAAAAAGAGACAATAAAAATATTTAACAGAATAAAACTAAAAATCGGTATTAAATTGAAAATTTCAAACTCCGCATGTTTTTTTATTATAACAAGCAGATCTTCGTATTATGGCAGTTTTACCAGACGGTACACCGAAGGACACGATTTGATTTGATTTTTCTGACGCCACATCCTTGCAAGGAATTTGTTGCGCTGAAAACTAAGAAGACATGGACAGGAAGAGTGTAGTTCCAACAGCAGACGGCAAATAGAAACAGAAGATAAAATTAAACTATTTTAATTATTAATTAACTTATTTTAATTAAATAAATACTAATTTCTCTTTTCCTGGGATTATTCTACACTCAAACTTATCTAATGATACAAAAATACAGTTAAAAATTTGTTAGTTAATTAAATTTATTAACTAACTAATTAATGAACTAAATTCCTTTTAATGAAATACACAATAACGACTCTTAAAGTTATTTTATAATTAATAATTAGTTTGTTTATAGTTGTTTGAAACAAATTATAAGATCTAGAAATTTTCAAAGAACGCGAAGTGTATTTTATAAGTTAATATAAATAATGTGCTTCAAGTCTTTAAATGTTTTGGAACGTGTTGCAATTGTTTAAATAATTGAATTACTGCAATTAAATTGTGGCAAACTACTTTAAAAAGAATATGTGTTTAAAACAACATTCCTCAAAGAGTTTATTTTCGGAGAAGTCTGCCTTTTGTTTGTTTTCTTGCATCAATCGAATTTGTAACATTTTGCCTCTTTCTCCTGTTTCTGCACGATTTCGCTACCGAATATTTTTTTCAGTTGTAAGAAAACTGCTGATTTGCGACACATTTCTTTTCTCTTGTGCTCCAGTTTCATTAATTTAGCCGAACTCAATTCTAATTTAATCTCATTACGAGGCTAACCTTTATATTTTTGTCTTAATTTATAAATAGTGAAGGTAAAATTCAATGTCTTCTGAGAAATTAAGGACATCCCTAAATTCTTATCTGATGTTAGTTCTAGGACATTTCTGAAGAAGCTCTGCCTGTTTTTAGATTGAATTGATTCTCTGAGACTTTGCAATTCCAAAGGAATTATTTATTTAATTTGTGCAGAATTTTATATTCAAAATTAGAACCAATAAAATGTTGGATTAGATTTTATTTCCCTCACAGCTGAAAAAAACTCGGGTAAGTGTCTTTTTTTTATTCGTATTTTCAGATTTCGCAACTCTCAATTGTACCAGAACTTTAATTTAATCATTGCAATGTTTAGATGAAAACTTTCTGTCGGATAAACAAATTTAAACGAAATTCAATTTCTTTCCCAGTTTTATAATGTAGAGAAATTTCTTTCATTGAGCTAAATGTAATAGAAATCCCAAATAACAGCAGCTAACTAAATAAATGCAAGGCGAAGTTCCTGGTTACAGAATTTTTACCACAAAATAGCCGTTGAAAATTAAAATGCAAAACATTTCCTATTACAATAGTTAACGACTATTGTAATAGGGCTTGACTTAACGTTAATATGAAACGACTGTCAGAAAATTTCTGCGTAAATTGTCCGATTTTGATTGGTTAAAGACTATGTTCTAGGGAAGATGAAAGTCTCGGGCGAGTTTGTAGATGTGTCATCCAGCTGAAAAGGGGAGGAAATTTTCAACTTAATCGAGAAATTGCCTCATCTTAGTTGTGTCATCCAGCTGAAAAGGGGAGTGTAAGGTTTCCTTCCCGCGAGCAACGTTCCCATGAGAAAAAGAGTGCCGGCCCTTTTGATATTGGCGGCAAACAACAGGAGTTGCACCTAAACATCGCTAACGAGACGGAGGCAAGAGAAAGGACTTCACACAGAGGAGCGCCACAATGCGGAGGAATCCATCACTGTCAGCGAACACATTAGCGGTACCCTTTGGTATCATTCCTGAATAGGCCGGTGGTGCGAAAACTCAAGAACCTTCCCATAATCGGGGTTGACCACTAGGAAGGGAGCTGTTGGTCAACCAGAGTACCATTATCCAGTGAAGGAAAAGATAGGTGGAGCTTCACCACTTCATCCACCCCCTGAAGGAGTGAATAAAAACTGATGTTCGAGGAGAGACGGGGGAGAGAATCGGATGAGGCGTCTCGAACGAGGTTTCAGGCTACGGAGAACCGAAGAAAGCTGTGTGATCAGCGGATTGAAAGTCCCGACTGAAGTCGGACTTTGGTAGGCAACCCCGAGGAATCGGCATCCCCGGAATCTCGGCTCACGAACTTGCGAGCACTCTTGGTAGTCTCGTGGTTTGGTATCACTTTGATAGGTGGAAGTTATCCATCCGATGATTACTAGTCTTCATGGACTAATTGCTCATGGAACTTTGACGTTTTAGAACTATGATTTTGTTGATTCCTTTGTAAATAATCATATTTAATCAAGACTTCTCTGCGAGAAGAGTCTCTTAATTATTGTTGTAGTAAATAAAAGTACTTAGGCCAACCTAGGCTTGAATTATTTGGTCACACTTAGGCGAAGACATTACAGTGGGGTATTCTCAACTTAAGCGAGTAATTGTCTCATCTTAGTTGTGTCATCCAGCTGAAAAGGTGAGGAAATTCTCAACTTATGCGAGTAATTGCCTCATCTCAGTTGTGTCATCCAGCTGAAAAGGTGAGGAAATTCTCAACATAATCGAGTAATTGCCTCATCTTAGTTGCGTGATCCAGCTGAAAAGGTTAGGAAATTCTCAACTTAATCGAGAAATTGCCTCATCATAGTTTATTTATCACTGTTAAATCGTTTCAGATTCAAGATCAACTGTCATGGCATTAGAATCTCTGAATATAAAATAAGATCTTGAACGATATTAAAAGTAAAATAATTAAGTATGACTCATCATAAAGAACAGCTTTTGTATGACAAGATATTAATAGCTGCCATCCCTTAGAAATTAAGATTGGATAATATTGGATTCGTAAATAAGAGAGTCGCAATATACATTTAAGTTGTATTGTTATTAATTCACTAATTGTAGAATGACCTCCTTTTACAGTTTTGGTTTCGAATCGAAAGGATTGCGAGTTCGAGACTCGATTCCACGGAAGATTTATTTATTTAAAGAAAAAAACTTAACAGAGAAAACTCCATTTACAGAGTGCAATGAACGACAAACACACAAAGTACGAAAACCGCAATGAGTGAATCATAAAGATATGAAAATCCTTATTAGAAAATAAAAAATTTTATACAGATAATATAAAAATTCAAAACACAAAATCATAAAAAAAATTTAAGAACGCATAAATAATTTAAAACGAATACACACCATCACAAAATTATAAAAGACACAGTTGGATTCTAAAAGTTGTATAATGTCATATTAATATCATAAAAACACATTAAAGATTTTAAAAATTTAAAACATTAAATTCAAAAATGATAGGAAGGCTGTCTTTTTTTTAAAAAAATGACGGAAGGCTGTCTTTTTCAAACAGCCGCTGATGTGAAGACGTAGGACTACTTTACTCGCGTGAATCTTTTCCGATTTTCAATTTTTTTTTAACTTCTGTTGCTACCCTTTATCTCTAAAGAAAGACATTAGTTATGTTTTTAACATATGTAGTTACCGAGATATAGAGGATCTCCCATACGACGGTTTTTGTGGCGTTTTGGCTTGTGAATCAAATTCCTTCCTGAGACCCCAATGGGAGGAATGTAGACCTACCTTGAGAACGAGTTTCTAAAAGTTGCATACCAACAACCACCAAATCTTTAAAAACACATTAGGAATTTAAGAGTTTAAAGAAAAAAATGCACACGAGGGATGAAACTCCAATTGCAGAGTGCAAAAATTGAACACAGACGCATATGAAAACATTAAAAAACGATGCAGTAATAAAAAAATGAATACATTAGAGCACAGCAAATTTAAAACGCATAACAAATGTTAAAATTAAATACATTGGAGTGTAAAATGGAAAAAGAAAGCATATCATTAATTTAAAAGTTGTAAACATTTCAATTTAAAAAACACCAAGAGACATATGAAAAATGTCAATTTCATCAAACAGATTTGTCGTTCATAAGCAAGCAGTGCATGTATTCAAGAACGAACTTTCATTCCGGCTTGCCATCAGAATTTTTTTTCTTTTGATTTCACATATACGAAGTTTAGCAAACGTTAGGCATTCGAAAAGTTCAACCTCCAGATTTCGATGAATATACAGTCTTTTAGACAGCCATGAATTTTTGGTATTATATCCCTTTGTTTGGTAAATGGACTACAATTTAAGCACAATTGTAACACCGTAAGATCAAATATGCTCATTGCTTGACCGCCTGAGTCTTTTCTAAAATCTGATACAGATCTAAAAGTCTGATGATCAAAACATTCATCAAATTTCATCCATCCACCTGGTTTCGATTTGGAGGTATCGTGTTCACAGAGAGACCAACATCATACCAAAAATATTTTTTTCAGACTCATAGAGCTCTAGAATGAACAGATTCTAGAATTCTAGAAAATCTGTTGATAGAATTTTATGAAGATCTTCATTTTTACCTCTTAGTATGCTTCGTATACCAGAAAGTGGTTGGATAAAACTAGATTTGAGAATCTATATAATCTTTCTCAACGTTTCTTTCTAATATATATAGTAGTAAAGTGACTTGTGTTTTAAAACTGCGCTTAAACTCAGGGCCATCTTATCCATTAGGCTAATTGGGTTGTAGCCCAGGGACGCCATTGGTCCAAAGGCATGATAGCGAATTTACCATGCGGATTTTATCTTAATTTTGAACCAAAATATTTATTTCATTATAATTTTAAATATGAAAAGGAACCGATTTACAAAATTGTAAGACGTTGATCAGACAACAGGTGACATATTTTTTATTTTTTGCCCTTCAATGACTTTATGGGGTAGATATTGTTACGAACTTGTAATGTTGCTTTCCCACAATGTTAGTCTTATGGTTTAAAAGAGACATATACAGAGGTTCTTACTACCTATCGGGAATGGAGGCCAACGACCCCTGACCTTGGCGACCATTATAGCGATTGGTGACTTTGTCGCCAAAATGAAGGACCTCAAAAATTCTGGAATTTTCTCGATATCTCTATTTGGGTCGGAGATATACAGAATTTACTAGATGATTCTATATGACATCACCTCCTGTCAGGAAAGGTATAAAGGCCTGGGAGTTCTTCAGATGGATCAATCGTATTTGAACGTCTTCGGAGTTCGAAGGATCTCTTTGGAGTTTTGTTCGCATCGGCAGTTTATCAGTTATTAGACGCTGAAACCGTTTTTCGTGCTATTACTGTTTTTATCTGTACGATATTTCTGAGCTTTGTCACTAATCTCTTTCTGAGACCAAGTGATATGTTTTTGATGTGATGTCAAGCTTATTTTATTTTATGCGCGCACGCTTATTATAGGAGAGATCTCCATTTAGCACACAGCAAACGACGCCTTATACGAAGTTGATCGAAGAAAATTTCCAATTCACGAGAAAAGTTTATATCTTCTAAACTTAGCCGTATTGCAATCTAACAAGGGAGACAATCTGTTCGCTCTGTTTCAGAAGTCACAGAAGATATTGTTTCCTCTATCCCAAATCTCTTCTCCTAGCCACGAAGGCAGAAAAATGCATCTTCTGCTCCTTCCAATTACTTCGCTGCCACTAATCTTCTTCGTGATTCATTGCCTCCTCTTGTGGGGAAGTGACTAATCCCTACATTTACTGTTGTCTTAATATTGACTTCCCTGACAGGGCTAGTAACAATTCGGATAACTAACCGTAGCCTATCGTGATAGGAATCGACGAAATTGGACCGTAACCTATCGTGGACCAGTATCATAACTTCAATACTATAAACCCTTAAATACCCAGCGTTGCCTTTAAGTAACATACCCAATTTTGTCTTCTGAAATCTTGAGGATTAGACCCAAGCTCTATTGTCTGTTGTTACCAATAGGATACATACTGAAATTTTTATTAAATCCATTAACAACATATAGATGGCAGCCTGAGTTCTTATAAAAAATATAAATAAATTGATGTTTTTCATTTGAGGCTTCATCTTTTTTGCTTTGTTTGTACGCTTGAGAATATATTTTATTCTACAATGTTGAAGGAAATTCATTATCCGTATTATTATTTATTAAATTTCATCTGTGTTTAACATCATTGAATATTATCAAGGAATTTCTTCTGAAATAAAGCCCAGAGTTGTCAGAAGGAAACAAACTGTTTTTTAACCATAAACCATACTTAAAACAAAATAAGATTTTTTAAAGTATTTTCCCCATGTTTTATTCAAGTAAGAAAAGTAAAAAAACATGTTAAAATCAATTTCTCAAAAATAGGGCTTTTAAGTGTTAAATATTTGGCACGGAATACAGGTAGTTAATGTTACAAAGATGTAAATAAAGTTGACAGGATCATTTTTATGAAAAGCATTACGTGGTTGCGGTTTGAAAACAAGTGTTTAGATTTAAGTATCGTCAAAGAATTATTTTAACAAAAATCTAATAGTCATCACGCTCTTCATATATTGTAGCCACAAAGAGAAACTCCGCCCTGCCTTGGCATACGGGTAATTAAATGACCACGCCTCCCCGAGAATAACACGAGAACTGTGGAATGTCACCTAATGGCCATCACCGGCAGCAGCACAGACTCCTCCCATAATAGGCGCACACCTTATCGGAAATGTGACCAGCACTACCGCACACCCATTTCTATATCCTCAGGAGAAGCGAGAAGCCATTTACTTATTGGGTGACTTCTCATACACGTACTAGAGGTGCCCTCGGGGGTTGTTGTATTTGGTAACCGTAAACCCTGCCGAAGTATCCGGGGTCCTGAATGACAATCGCTGCAATAGCTCGAGTACTGAAGCCGGAGTCCTAATAGCCTATTACCAGGCCACGGCCCGACCCCCTCCCGAAGGAGGTACGTACTCTCCCTGGCGGGAGTTAACACAACCCCGCCATCGCTATACCCCCAAGGCGAAGCGAGTGCCTGCTTACCTATCCGGCGGCCACTCATCCGTGAACTCGTGGTGCCCCTGGTGGAGTGTTTTATATGGTAAGCAAGACATTTGTCAATCAGCTATCATGTACTTGTGCAAGTAGTGGACCATTGAAATTGCATAAAAAGATCGTGATTATTTTACACTCTTGTGAAAGGCGACAAAAGAAAGGTTAAATATAGTTTTCCTCATAGAAGTGAGAGGAAAGAAAATTCATTTATTTCTAACGTAAAAAATATTTTCTTATGCCTTCAGTATCGAAGGAAAAATCGCCTTTTATCGAATGTCAAGATTTGTTGCCTAAACAATTTTGAAGGATGTAAAAAAATAAATTAACCGCTATAGGATTTTTTAATCGCACATATTTTAAATACCAGTTTATTTACCCAAATTCCTATTGTGTTCTAAAATACGAACCATGTGAAAAAACACACAGGGGAAAGATATCGAGTATTGTGAAAAGTAAAAATCTGAATTTTTTAAAAAAATGGCAATGAAAATGATAATAAAGTTAATTACAGAAAGTTAATTTAGAGAAATGCTAAATTGGGAAAAAGCTCTTTTTTTTGGATATCATTTTGTTTACAGTCTGTGAACAGACAGGCAACGAAAATTGAGGCAATTCGTGTGACCATTCAATTTAAAGAGAACTTTTTTACTTGCTGAAAAAAAGTAATTAAAATTCTTTGCACTTCCGCGTAATTACGGCTCAAATAAGCGGCCTCATTTTCGCTTTCATGGATTTCTTCTTTTTATGACCGGGAAACAGCTATTATTGTATTTAAATTAGCACAAGGAAACTAAAATTAAAGTCAAACAATTAACACTTAGGAGAAGTTAGAAAGGCTTAGTAAGATAATATTTTCAGATACAATTTAAATAATTTAACAAGATATATTGAAAATTAAACTTTGAATCGAACAGAATGGAGTAAAAATGCAGCAACTTCCAATAAAATACAAAATAAAGATATTTAATTACAAAAAAGAAAATACGAAAGAAACAGAAGAAGTGAACAATAGTGATAAAAATATACCTTTAACGCGCAACGCAGCAGCATCCAGTGATTGCATTAGCAATATTCTCTAAAATAAACTAGCCAATTAGGATACAATCAAACAACTAAAATCATGCTTAAATAAAAATTAAAACACATTAAGATTAAACAAATAAAATGGAGAAAATAGTAGAGAACTCGAATGGAGAACTTCTTCAAGGTGCCACTCGCCATCGGAGTTCTAATATGGATAAAGTTTCTTCTTTCTGTGTCAAGGGAATGACTTAATAGTCAAATAATATTCCCTCTGTGGCCTGAATTTATCCAATAATTGATATAATGCAAGAGAAAACCTTTCTTAGATAAAGAAAACTTCATAAAATCTCTTTTAACAAATACAATAGAGAGAAAAAAGAAAGTAAGAATAACAATACCTTCTGCCAAAAATACCAGTAAGAACAATGCCATCGAAACATACCAGAAACAAAGGATATTAAGTCTAGAAGCTAGCATAAATCCCTATAACTAGCTAATATCCTTTGTTTCTGGTATGTTAATTCTTTTTTGTTATTAAATATAATATTTTCCGGACACACTGAATTAGCAATGCTTAGACACCGTGCTATGAATAAAAATAACACTGCGCTGCATGAAAATCGGCCCCGACACCATTCCTGCAAATTCTTATGTAAAATGACCCCCTGAATCCGAATATGACCCCCATTTTACCCCATCACCCACCGTTTCCTCGGGACGCCCCCTCCCCCTATATTTATCACTGTCCGGTAATTTTATGGCCATTAATTTGATTTGGAGGGGGAAAACGATTATTTTAACCGTTAAATGTCTTCTGAGTGGCTACAGAGGTGAAAAGTTCTAAAATATGAACATTTGTAACAAGGGGGGGGGATTTGGGAGGGATTTTCCCCCCTTAAATTAAAAAAAAATCAATAAAAATGACCGGTTTTTCTGGTTTGTTTTCGCAATTTTTTTCACTTATTTTCTATATATTCCAGCTTCCAGCCCCCCCTTTTCCTCACCCAAACACCCCATATAATAAAAATATATAGCAACAATTTTGGCTGAAAACGGGTAAGGGGGAGAGGGCCCGAAGCCCTCACAAGAAAGTCTGGAAGATTCACTGTACAACGTTGCCGCTCTTTATTTTTATCACTGTTATGTAATTTTACGGCTATGAATTTGATTTGGAGGGGGGAAAGGATTATTTTAACACTTATATAATGAATATAATAATAATAAATATAATATATAATAAATAAAATTAATGTATAAAAATAAAGTTTGGAAGTTTCACTGTACAACGTCGTCGCTTTTGCACATCAAACTCGGATTGATCAAACAGTTTGTGAAAGCAATGGATAAGACAGGTGATGGATTTAACTTTTTGAAAACTAAATTTCCTCGTCTTAGTGAGTCTAAAATCAAGGAAGGAATTTTCAGGGCCCCCAGATTAGACAACTTTTTAAAGATTCAACGTACTATATTATAAATTACATTTATCATATTTTATATTATCTATTACTATTATTATTTATAATAAATATTATATTTTTATTTTTAAATTTTTTGTGTTAAAATAATCCTTTCCCCCCTCCAGATCAAATTTATGGCCATAAAATTACATAGCAGTGATAAAAATAAAGAGCAGCAACGTTGTACAGTGAATCTTCCATACTTTCTTGTGAGGGCTTCGGGACCTCTCCCCCTTACCCGTTTTCAGCGAAAATTGTTGCAATATATTTTTATTATGTTGGGTGTTTGGGTGAGGAGAAGGGGTGGCTGGAAGCTGGAATATGTAGAAAATAAGTGAAAAAATTGCGAAAATAAACCAGAAAAACCGGTAATTATTATTGATTTTTTTAAAATTTAAGGGGACAAATTCCTCCCAAATCCCCCCCCCCCTTGCTAGAAATGTTCATATTTTAGAACTTTTCACCTCTGTAGCCCCTCAGAAGATATTTAACAGTTAAAATAGTTGTTTTCCCCCTCCAAATCAAATTCAGGGCCATAAAATTACCGGACAGTGATAAAAATGGGGAGGGCGTCCCGAGAAAACGGTGGGTGATGGGGCAAAATGGGGGTCATATTCGGATTCAGTGGGTCATTTTACATAAGAATTTGCAGGAATGGTGTCGGGGCTCGAAAAAAAATTTTTTTTTGCAGCGCAGTGTAATTAGTGAAACATTATTCACTTTAAGTTATTTTAAATATTGAGAATTTTGGGATTTACAGTTTCTGTTAAAGTTAATTACTCTGACTCTATTTATAATTGAGAAAAATTTTTGCTACTCATTAATGGAAATTATAGGCTTGTATAATGAAGAATTAGAGCATGCAGGGTGTTCAAAAAATGTCCAACGCATTTGAAAAAGCTATTATATATTTATTTATTTGTTTAGAACCCTCACCGGCCCAGCCTACCCAAGAGGGTTAAGGCCTTCCACAGGTCGAAGAGGAAACATAAAACAAAAGAAATGAACTACATTAAAAAAGAATTTACAAAAAACCCCAAGGAGTGAGCAGAACAATTTAGAAATCATGGCTTGCAACAATAACACAAAAAAGGATAAAGAGCAAAAACACGAAGCAGAAAAAAGACTAAGAGCAGAAACACAAACTCAAAGAGCAGAAACACTAAAAGCTTAACATTAAAACACAAAAAATATCAAGAGCAAAAACACAAAACGCAAATGTGCTGGAATGCTCTAAAAATAACCAAATTCTAGTTAAAATATAAAAACATATCTTTCTTATATTAAAACCTTTACTCGTAAGGTATCCAAATGATCTGCTTTTCACTTTTATCAGCTTAAAAAATAAGATTCAGCTAGAATATGTAAAAACGTTTTCTTGTATCTCATCATTGTTACAGGCAACGAATTTGGCATTTGTGACATTTTTAACGATGGAAGAAAGAGTTTGAAATATTTTAAAGAAACCCATTTTTAATGATCGAGATTTATTTTCAAAGAAATTGAACTCTATAAATAGACATAGACGCCCATTTTAATTGCTCAGTTAGACAGTATTAATACACACTCTAAAAGTAGATTTACGTCAGAAAGAATTTTCAAATGACTTCAGTTTTACTGATGTCATTTTAATTTCAGAAATCCATCCATTTTTCTATGCTGCATATGAAATAAATATGCATAACTATTTTTGAATTTAAATAAAAAGAATGGAATTAAAGAAGTCTCTCTTCAATTAAAAATACTAAATGCAGACTCCTTCATCGAATACAAATGAATCATAAGACATCGAATGCTGAAGTTATGCATTTCAGATATCCTTTTGAAACTAAGGAAATTTTTTTCAATATTGATGAAATTTTTGATGAAGTAATCCAGTATTCATAATCAATTTCCGAAGGTAAAAATACTTTTACAGCCTTTATATTTCCTCTTTACAATACTTTTAATCGGGAAATATTTTTTAAATCAACATATTTAATATATTCATTGGAAGCAGTCTGGAAATAACTATCATTTTATCGATTTCGGAATCACAATTGCAAATGTGCTTGAGTGTGTTGATTGGTGTGGGTTCGTTTTTAAGTCTAGGTTGAGTTTGATAAAGTATGAGCCAATTTCGAAAAAGAAGTGAAATCCTTTTCAAAATTCACTGAGAACTTGAATGGAAAACTTAGCAATCAATCGTTTTCACATTTTAATTATCATAGCTTTCTGAAAGAGTAGTGAAATTTATTTCTCCTGCTGAAATATTTGAAATATTAAATGGATTGTATTCGGATGAAGTTTTTCATGGTACATTTTACAAGTCAGATACATTTCTATCTTTAAAATTTCAGAGGAAAATGTTAGCTCTCAATGCCCTCGGAACAAAAAAAATAATATTTATTTTCATTCTTCTATAGCTTAATATTAAACCATTTTTCACGTTTGAATTTTTTTAAATACTGCACGAGATATTCTAGAAAATTTTTTTTTTCGTATTTTAATAATTCAAGCGTGAAAAGACATGGAGCATAAATTCAGAGGAACGTGTTTCTGACACAAGAAGACTCATTTTCGAAAAATTAAAACACAAAAGAATGCGCTTCTTTATGGGGGAATGCGAAATATTTTTCAAAAAAGAAGGCGGATTTTTCTTCAAGAAATTTAGTATCTTTAAGGTGTTACTTAAGGTATTGTTGTTCTTCACTACCATCAAGAGCATATTTTAATTTCACTTTTCTTATGATCTTAATATTATATGAGTAAGATGTTACTTAACACATAGTTCTTTTACATTACCATCAAGAGTATATTTTCATTTCATGCTTCTCATGAGCTTAATATTTCATTTCGTTTGGGAGAAATTTTGAAATAATGAAAGCAACACAAACAAGAGTTTAGCTTAGTTACGTCCCGTTTTCCGGCAACACGAGGGCTAGTTTGGGGCGGGCCTCGTCATTTTCGTCCACGGTCAAACGACGAACCTCCGACGAGGTGGCGACAGCTGTCAGAATCTATTTAAACCACATTCATAGTGGCAACCTCTAATGGTTCTAGTAGCAACAACTAATTGTTAAAGCGTGATTCATAATAGCAACAACTAATGGTTCTCGTGGCAGCAATTTATTGTTAAAGTGCGATTCAAAGTCGTAAGAACTGTATGTTCTAATGGCAACATCTAATTGTTCTAGTGTGTCTGAGCAGCACCCTTCTCCAGAATTTCGCACGACACAAGGGGGAGGACGTCTGACTCACGATATCAGTTTTAACCCTTTGAACGGCAAAAATATTTCAGCTGAATGCTTTGAAAACGGTCTCTCTGTAGCTAAATGATGAACGCAAATGTGTCGGAGCCAATTTTCGGGTAAAAACAGAGAGCAACTTTCTTCGCCGGAGCCGGTTTAAGAGTAATAATCGAAGAACGACTTTCTGCGACCGAGCCGGTTTTAGAACAGTCATCAGAGAGCGACTTTCTACGTTTCAGCCGGTTGAAGGGTTAAGGTAGATCAGAACTACATAGAAGGCGGATCTTCAGTGGTATCGGGTTCAGAATCTGGAACCCTCCGACCCCAAAATCGAGAACTTACCACTAAGACCACCCCAGCCCTGAATGCCTAGGAGAGAACACTCCCGTTGGTTTTAACTACTATAAAAACGCAGGCTGAGGTGTTGCGCTCGTCATCTGACCAATATCCAAAATTTCGTAGTCCATCCCCAAAAAATCGTGGAGTCGCGACTGTCCTCCAACTAAAACTCTTCCACCAATCCAGAGCAATCATCCTCAACCAGGACACTTTGGAAATGATGCGAAAATTGGTGCGATAATAATTCGAAACCCGATTGGTGGGATATGTCCGAATGAGTATTCGAATGAATGTGTAATTTTTGTAAATTATTAACATTTTTTGAATGCATGTGTTTTGAATTATCTTTCAGCATCGCTTTTTAAATAGCAATCGGTATGTTCTAGGGGAGTGGCATAGGATTGAGGGGCAGTCGATTTTGATACGGTCAATAACTATTGTGTGTGTGACAATGGCTCTCTCTTTGAATGTACATATTGCTTCGATAATTCTAGCCTGTATAGCACGAAAGGTTCGAAGTCTGATATTCCTCTAAAGATGTTTCTCCTATGTTTGTGGACATGGTGAAAGTTTTATTCTATGTAGGTCAAACACTCTCCTGCTGGTGTGGAATACACCTGAACTGGTAGCCCTTCTCCAAGCTTCCGTTTCAAACCAGCGGGAAAATATTTGATGCCCGTCAGTTTGAATTGCAGGAGACTCGCACACATGTCTGTTCTCCGATGGAAATCGGGTCTCTAACCTGGAACAGGCCAGCCCGAGTCCGAGACTTAGCCACCAGACAGCCGGGGAATTCAGAACAAAAATAAGAATTTATGTATCTGAAATTAAAATAAACCGGCGTTAGAGATCTCCCCTAGACTTCCTAGTATATTGATACAAAAGTCTTTCTGTGGGTTTATGGTGTAAACAGTCCATGATAATGGACAGTTTACACCATACTGTACAGTCCATTTACAATTACTGTACAGTGCAGGATAATGGAGAATGAACGTTTATTCACAAATATGCAGGAAAACACGTAGAACAGGTACAGGAAACAATAGTTCTTGCACAGATTACCAATGCAAACAGACAACAACTCACAGGTAATAACAGTTCAGCACTTTGATATTTAGCATCACAAACAGTCAGCAAATAACTAGTAACGACAAAAATTACACTTTCAACAACGCTTAGCTCACCATCTTCCTAGCTCGCACTGCGGACAAAACTCTTAATTCGTTCCCAATGGATCAACACTACTCCCTCCCTCTGATCCAAACGCGGTCCTTATATACTCTCTCCGACAGGTCGTGACGTCACATGGAGTTTTCTCGTATATGCAAGCGTATTCCCTTTCCTAATAGAGATATCGATAAAAGGGTCGCATTTTCATGAATCATCTATTTGTTGCCAAGGTCGCCAAGGTCAGGGGTCCCGCAAAGGACGATGCCCGTTACTCCATACTTACCCCTGTAAAACTCCCTCCCCAACTATGAGACTAGTGAGGCACGAAAGAGACATTCCATCTTTGCAACAATATCATCACAATGCGGCGCGTCCTGAACTTCGTGGTAGAGTGAAGATAAGAAAAGAGAAGAGTATGCATTTCTGCCTTGCAATCGACTGGGTCGCAAATTTGACGCAGATCTACAATGTTGGTGACAAATCTCTTTTGTCTAAGTCGTTGCGTTCGTGTGTTATCTCGTCTCCATGCACGCGAATAGGCAGATCGACAGACTCAACCTGGTAACAAGTTTATCCCAAATATTTGATACAGATCTACAATTATGATTGCAAAAACTTGAGCTAAATTTCATCCATCTGGATCTTTGAGTTTTCGGGTTATCGTGTCTGCATTGGCGTGTGCGGACAAAAGATAGAATTTCGGAGTACAGACTCCTTCCAAAATTCGAGAGACATCTGTAAATTTGGTGCAAACCAGCATACATACACTGACGAGCCAAAATATTATGACCATCCCCACATTTTTCAATGAACTCGTCTGGATGATGTGGAGGACACGTGGTTAAGTGAGAATGGTATTTAACTGCTGCTGGAGAAGGTAAGTAATCATTCTTGCACTTACTTTTGCGAGTGATGGGAAAGGCTGCTGATCTAAGCGAATTTGATAGAGGGCAGATCGTAATGGCCCGAAGACTCGGAACGAGTATCACCGAAACTGCACAACTGGTAGTTTGTTCACAATCTGCCTTGTTAGTATTCATGCAAAGTGGATAAATGGCGGTGACAACAGCAGTAGACGCCAAGGTTTTTGTCGTCCACGCGTCATCAAAGAAAAAGGACGTCGGAGAATGTCCCTCTTAGTGAAGCAAATTCGGCGCCAGACAGTGACTCAGCTGACAGCTGAATACAATGCAGGCCCAAGCTCAAGTGTTTCGGAGCATAGTTCAGCGGACACTGTTGGATATGGGAATGTGCAGCAGACGTCCCACTCGTGTGCTCTGTTGAACAAACGTCATCGTCTACTACGCCTACAGTGGACCCAGGAACATCGAGACTGGACCATGGATGAGTGGAAGAGAATTGCCTGGTCGGATGAATCCCTATTTCTCATTCACCACGTCGATGGTCGTGTCAGGGTACGCCGTCTTCCAGGCGAACAGTTGCTCCCTTCTTGTACAGCAGGTCATACACAGGCTGGTGGTGGCGGTATTATGCTTTGGGGGACGTTCTCATGGGCGGTTCTGTGTCCCGTAGTTGTGGTAGAACAGACCATGAAAGTTGCGAACTATCTGAACATCATTGCGGATCAGTTGCACTCTTACATGGCGTTTGTCTTCCCAACTGGAAACGGAATCTTCCAGCAAGGCAGCGCCCCATGTCACAAGGCTCGGATTGTATTGGAGTGGTTCGGGGAGCATACCGATGAATTCAACTTAATGTCCTGGCCACCTAACTCGCCGGTTCTTAATCCAAAGGAGCACATTTGGGATGTCATGGAGCGGCAGCTCAGAGCTCAAACAGCACCATGTTCGAATATCTCGACTTTGCGTGACCGCTGCTTAGACAACACTGTTTTGAAGGCCAAAGGAGGCGCAACGCGTTATTGAGTAGGTGATCATAATGTTTTGGCTCTTCAATGTAGATTCATTCGTCTAGCTTGCTGAGTATTTTAGTTATGGTATTCGAAGAAGCAGACCGGCAGGCAGACATCATTCCAAAAATGGTGTTTGAGGAATCAGACAATCAAAATTTCAATTCAAAGGTTTTGACTGTTACGATACTTTTCCTTTGTATTCTTTTTGTATGAGAAAGCAAAAGCATCGATTATATACACCAAGTTTCCCAAATACAGGAATACTCTGCCACACAGAACAGATCTTCATCTGGCTCTAATGACAACAGATATTCGTCTAGGCATGGATTCTATTGGTTGACGAAACCTTTGAAGAGGAATACTGGCTCGTGCTAACAAAATGGCAATTCTCTAATTCCCTAAAAATTTATGGCGGCGTTTCGTGATCTTTCCACTTTGTCCTTCAAATTCGTCACACACGGATCCTACCATCAGCATGACAATCTTTGCCCTCTCGTCAAATATCCAATGGCAGTGTTCTTTTACAACAAATCCTGTTTTTACGGTCAAAAAGCGAAATCAGCGAAACTCTTGCAGGTCGTCTGCTGTTAAAACCACTTCGTTGTAAGACCCGTGTTCTAGAGAGCATTGATAATGGAGGACACAAAGTATATCCATTGGATACTCAGGGTGGTCACAAAGTCTTTCCTTGATTACAAAAAATTATTGTGAAATAACTATCATAATTTGGCATATGCATGTTTCGATATAGTGTAAGGACATTTATAAAGATTTAATAAATCCACTTACGTCAGTCAATTTCAACGTGAGCATCCTTGGTACCAAGAATGTCAAGGCGAGATTCAATTATCGCGGCGTATTGTCCAACATTTCGGCTGTCACACTAGACGCAGCATATGTGATCCTAACTTTGAGTGCATCATTATCTTCAACAGGCGTTGCAAACTCTCGGTCCTTTATGTAACCTCACCCGAAGTTAGTATCACAGATCCTGTGTCTAGTGTGACAGCCGAAATGTTGGACAATACGCGGTGAGAATTGAATCTCGCCTTGACATTCTTCGAGCTACTAAGGATGCTCACGTTGAAATTTATTGACGGAAATGGTTTCATTAAAAACTTTATAAATGTTTTAACAATATATCGGAACATCCATATGCTAAATTATAATATTTTTTTACAATATTTTTTTGTAGCCAGGGAAAGACTTTGGGACCACCCTATAGTTTGGGATTAACCTGAGTTGTGATGAGTGCTAATTTCCAAAGAAATGGGGTGTAGAAGTAATATTTCTTTATATATTATTGAGCATGATATGCTCACCGTGCGTCACAAATGTACAACACGAGGCTCAAAGAAGTAATTAAAGCAAACAATTCAATCTTGTACAGAACAATTCCTTCAAAAAGAAATTAAATGTATGTAAGGGAGAAAAATAAACGTTTCAATGGAATTGTTTTTGTTGTCAACAATTATTGTTCTTATTTGTTTACAAGATTTGTTTACTTTTGTATCTAAATGAAGTCAGATGCGTGTCAATTTTTTTTTTTTTACAATACAAAACTTACTTAACGTTTATAAATATATATGGAATAATAACAAAAATGTGTAAGAGACAATGATGAAATTGGGAACTTTCCCAGAAACATTTTGATCACCTTCCTTAAAACATTTATTAGTAATTCCCATCATTGTAAGTTAAAAAATCAATTTCTATAACATCCGGTACTGTTTCTGCTTTATCCACAAATCAGACTGCTGAATTTGACGAAGAAAACCAACTGTTTTGTTACAAATGTTCCACCAAGTAACAAAGGACTTTTTTCCCGCCAAAATAATATCTATTCTACACTGAGTGAATGACACCTGTCAACAGAAAGAACTTACACCATTTTCTTTATGAATTAACTTCCTGCTTTGCATTTGAAAGTTATTTCGAACTTCCAGCATTATAGTATTCGTCAAAGGAATATTTTATGAATATTTAAAGAGTTTTGATTTCCGAGTCGTACATTTTGTTCGAGTATTATTCTACATTGTTTCACTTTCGAGAAGTTCAACAAAATATCATTTGTGTAAAGAATGAATATAGTGTATTTTTAACTAAGGATACCTAGTACAGAGAACTAGATATTTCATTTGGTTAAAGAAAACATATTCTTGTTATTTTTTTCTCTTTGTGGTTTTAAATCAATAGCGTGGTCTAGACAGATATTCGTATTGATTTCTGACTAAATAAAAATTATTTTTATGAATATATATGAAACTGAAACTATAATGTAATACTTTACAAACAATGGAATGATTTTCTTAAGTAACATATTTATTATATTACTTAAAACCGAGACTCCTTTCTCTAAATTTGGTTCTGTTTCACGGTTGTTTTAATATTGAAATTATATTTGAAAGAATTTTGATGTGGGGTTACTTCTATTTATCATGACTTGTTTTTCGATTGCATAGTTGGAATTCTGTAATGGATTTCTCATTTACTTTCAGGTGTATCAGAGTTTTGAGATTTTCTGCAGTTATATGTTCAATTTGACAATGAAATATTTTAAAATTTTCAGAACATAATTATCATATAATCGATTAATTTGAATGTAATGTTTATTTTTAACTAGAGGCGCCATCTGAGAGTTAACTTTTTCTTAAAAAACTGAATATAGGATTTACCATAAAGCGTTGTTGTCGTGACTTCTTGACCACATATGCCAGTTAATGAATACCTTGCCCTGACCAACCAAATAATGAATTGTGAAATATGTTAAGGAGTCAAAAGGTGTTAATTTTTTCTCAAATTCATCAAGAGGTGGCGCCACTCGTATGGAATCAAAATTTATTTCAAGTAAATGATTAATTGATAATTAAGTTCCGAAAATATTAAAATAGTGTATAGACATCGAGAACACATGACTGTATACAGTTTCAAACTTTAGGACATCAGGAAGAGAGTGCCATATTAATTACAAAATTACCTGTTATAAACATAAGAGAAGTTTAAAGGGACGCGGTGGCATAGTGGTAAGGTCTCGGTCTAGTGGCCGGAAGATTCCAAGTTTGAAACCCGATACCACTGAATATCCTCTGTGCATGTGCGGCTGGTGCCGCTAAATCCACCGTCGCATGCCAGCCGCCTTCCCGCTAGAATGGCGCGGAAGTTTGGAGATGGGAGTGCCAGCTCAATTGTCTCCCTTGTCACTTGACCGAGTTTACAATTATGAGGACCGTCCGAAAATAGCCGTCGTGCTCATTGTGAATAGGAATTTAACGTAACTAAACTAAACTTAAACAAAATGTGTAAACATTGTTTGAGCTCGTTAATAAATAGGTACAAAACTAATATCGAAATCCAAGAGAAAGGAAACGAAAGTATTTAAAAACTGACAAAGAAATGTTGAAAGATAATGAAGCACTCGTAAAGAAAGTTCTGTAACAAGACACTAAAGAAAAAGTGGTCAAAGATTAGAAAACCTTACTTTAGTCTGCGTCTTCTCGTTAACGTAACCAATAAAAGCAACACATACACGAAAGTTCGTGAAGTTTCTGTCCTAAAAGTTAGAAGAACAAAATCTTTGGATAAAGAAACTCCACCTCAGAGAAAAGAGATATTCAATAACAAAAGAATCCTCACAACTCATAGAGATATTTAGAAATGAAATAAAAGAGAACAGAAAGAAAACTCTTCTTCTACACCAGATAGCATCGTTGAAAAAAAATTCTTAAACCTGTCTCTCGATTTATGAAATGAACAGGAAAGCATCTTCTAAATATGTGTGCACAGTTATGATATGCAGCGAATTTCATACTTGCAGTTCGGAGAGCAGTAGACCTCGTGACCAAAAAAAAATATTTAAAAATCTAAAGTCTGCCCTTCATCGCAGTCGTTAAAAGATCAGCCATTTTTTTGGATGCGAATTTTGTTACACAAGTCCTTCTTTTCACCAGTATTCGCTATGAAATGTCTGTTCTCATGAATATTAACAAAATTGTAACTAAATGTCTCTCCATTACCTAAGATTCTACAAATGCCATGATGGTGCCAAACTCGCCATTGATTGCCATTAAAACCATTAAAAAGACCACCATCTTGAAAAGAAATCAAAAAATAAAAATCCTTACACATACGTCGTTTTCAATGACTTATAGTAACATTATTGTCTTAGTACTACGTTCTCGTAATCCCTTTGTAAATAATAATTTAGTAAACAATTGCGGCAACAGTCTCACGTTCTGTTGGGAGGCTGTAACTGTTAGCCACCAATGTATTGCGTGTGTTTTTAGGTATACAAATTTGTAATTTTTTTAAGCTTTTCTTTCAATAAATGTTCGCATATACCTACCCAACCCGCAAGGAAGCGTCCACGCTTCAGGTTCGGGGATATATATGATGTTAAAAACAATATTATTGTAACATTCGAAGGAAATCGTACCATCCGTTTTATCGTGACTGCATAACAAACAAATTTACAGACAGACAGACGAAATGTCGGACGGTGGAGTTGAAACAAATCTCTTCGCTCGGTCAATGATGAAATAAATCAAGTTAAATAAAAGCCTGCACTCATTAATGATGTTTATTGAAAGTTTGGAAGTTTGTTATTCTTTCAAGTTTATAAGTGTTAAATAAATGACTGCACTCATTGAGGATGTTTATTGAAAGCATTGGAAATGTGTTATTCTTTCAAGGTTAGAAGTGTTAAATAAAAGCCTGCACTCATTGAGGATGTTTATTGAAACCATTTACAATGCGTTATTCTTTCAAATTTAGAAGTGTGTTTTCCGAGTGAATTTTTCTAGGGCATTAAATATTGCTTTTAACCAGATTATGTTTGCTAGGCGGCATATTATCAATAAATTGTCACTTGTATGATGCAAAAATTGTTCAAAATTCTCTACAGGGTAAATCGTTGGATCTAGAGCTGAAAGTTTGGAATGTAGTTGCTTCTTGGACGGTAGATGTTTATTTAACCCTTCAGCACACGCACCCATTTCAGGAAAGTTAGCACCTACGAGGGGTTATTTTGACACAAAATTGTTAGACACTTACTCCTTATTTTATTGGTTATTTGCACAAAAATAAAATATGGTTAAAGTTTAAGAGCATTTTTTCGTACAAATAACTTATATTTAAAACACAAATGCAATTTTTAATAAGGAAAAGGAAAGTTGAACTTATCTCCGTTATTCCATAACTTTTCTAATATTCTTGTCTTTTCTGCTGTGCACGTTCCTATGCTGTCATACCCATAACGTTGAATGAATCCGAAGCGCTGGCACACGCACGAGTCAATTTGACCCCAACCCCGCATTATAAAGGGATTAACCCCATTTCACTGGTTACTGCTGCTCTTCTCTTCTTCTTCTAGCTGCCCCTTGAACGTACAGGAAGTAACAGGGGCAAGTTTTTAGAAATTCCCAAAATTTCTTAACAGAAGAGAAAGGGTGGGGTCAAAAAGACCCCATGCGTGTGCGGACGGGTTAAATGTTTTTTCCAAAATCTGAGAAAAATTTTTAATTAATTGAAATCGATATTTTTATTTTTTCTCAAAAACCTCCTGAGCATCTTATTGAACAAATCCATTTTTTCCATTACTTCAATATTCCAAACATTAGATTTTCAGTTACATTTTTTCTCTAAAATTAATTAATTTTTCAAAATATTTTCAAGTATATTTTACAATGCTTTTTATTGTTTTAATTACTTTATTTATACACAAGCGGGTTGCGATGATATTAAATAGCTTTCTTGTATGCTCCTTGTCTTTCTATATAAATATGTATAAAGTTTAAAAAAATATATGAAGACATACGAACAAAGCACAAAAAATTATCATTCTACTACGTTTCAGACTAGATGTACGAATCTCCTTAATTTTTTATTGAACTTTGGATATAGGATTCGATTTGTCGTAAATCTTTAGCTTCTGTCCTAGCATTTATAAAACTCAACAGTTGTGACAACAATAGTTTTCATCTTTTCATTATTAATTACAAACATAAAGCTATTTCTATGTAGAAGACAAGTGCGACAGTCGCCTCAAAAAGTATGAATAATTCCTGATAATGAAAATGAGTTACGTCTTACAAACCCCTTCTCCTGTACTAATCCCAATAGGAATAAATATCTGAGCCTGTACTAGATTCCGAAACCCCTCCAAGGAATTCTTCGATCTCTCATAATCATCCCTTTCCGAGAATGAAATGCTAATAGTCGTTTGGCAAATGGCCGCCTCTCTCTCCGAGGGTGAATCCAATAAATGCCTCTCACGTCCTCGTTCATTCCCTTTCCGTCATTTGGAACTGGGAAAATTAGAAAATCGCGACATTTTCCGAGCGATCGGGAATTCTCGTCCGAGTGCCTAACTAAGCCGGATCACGCATTTCCGGGATAATTTGACCCTAAGACGAACATTTGCATCGAAGATGGGACGTTGGATGTCGACACAGTTGTACATTTGAGATGGATGGTTATTGCATCCTAATTATTCAATGCAACATTTGTGAGTCAATACAGAAGAGCTCGCATGACACTGGGCTTAATTAATGAAGGCAATCATGGTATCCTAATCTAGATTCAATTTAAATGGAATAATCATTTGGATGTGTTATATTTAATTTCTTGAAATCGAGCCATTGAGCAGTTAGTGAAATATCGATTTCAAAATTCCTACTTTGCAGACATGGAATAAGACATGTTCGATAAAATAGTGCAAAATGGAGCAATGTGAGTTAAGAAATAATGCATATGTGGAAAATTCACATTTTTCGCAAAATTATTACAACTCAAATAATGGTATAACCATAGAGAAATACACACTATCCTGAATGGTATAATATACTTAACTAAATTATATAATTCTGCGATATATTGAACAATATTATATATCATCGTGATTATTTTACGATATCTTTGACTAACTGGGATCGATTATATTTTTAATGAATTATTGCTTGGGATCAAGTTAGTTAGTGAATGTAATTTTTTAAACTGACTTATATGGAGCACTGAATACAAGTAGCTTATTCACAGTCGAGCTGCAAAGTTGATGAAAAACACGAAAAATGTTGATGACAACACAGCGACCGATGCGCTGGCACGCAGACTAAGGCAATTCATTCATCGATCGAGCGAAATACTTCTCAAGAATTGTTGAATTACGTCGAATTTCGTGCTAAAGTTAAACGCTTATAGTTCCGCAATCAAATAACATAGAGAGTTGGTTTAGTTTCATTTAACAGAGGAAGGTGGTCATTGAAGATTGCAAAAATAATTTTAGAATTTGTAATTACAGTTTATTTGCTGTCGAGTTGCAAATTTGGTGAAAATAACGAAGAATTTTACATAGATAGAGTCACATAGTCACTCTAGACTAATAGACATTATAGACTATAGAGTTAGTAGTCATATAGAGCTACTTTAGTCACAGAAAGTCACAGTTGAGTAAGGTAAGTAAGTCTACGCCCCTTAATTCCAGCGGCCGTTTCGCATAGCCGGCCTCCCGTCGATTTTTTTTATCTCTTTTCTTACGCAAATTTCCATACAGCCTGAAATAAATGACTCAAGACTGTACAGATCTTGTGCGAAGAAAATTCTGACCATCATCCAAGGAACATAAAGACATCAATTACAGTTTTGGGAGTAACTACAGTAAAGCAGCGTTTATACGTCTTTCAAAGCATTGATGTAGAACGTCGTATAAATGAAAAGACGTATAATCGAAATCTCAATGAACAACTTTGATTATTTCAAATTGAATGGCACAAATGCCAATTCATTTAAAAGTATTAATTTCAAAGTTCTTTTAAGATAGTACTAGCATAAAGCTACATAGTATGGAAATCAATAATTAAATTTTAAAATTAAATATTCATCTTAAATTTGAACAATCATACCTTTTTCATATCTTGAGTACAAATTATACATATGTTATACAATACTAGCTACGTGACCCGGCGTTGCACGGGCTATCTCGAATAATGCGTTATTACTTGACGGAGAGAAAAAGTGAGGTCATGTGACACATGCCCAACATTCTCTCCTAAATAAATAAGGAGAAAAGAGCGGTTCAATCATTCCGTCCGCGTAAAGGCTTCAAAATATACTTTTAAAAAATCGCAAAAATAATCTTTATTTTGTAAAATTACGATTCCGGAATTATTTTTTTGTCTGACTTTAGTACGGAAGGAATGAGATAACCCAGAGTTGATCGAAATCCGTATTTTTTCATATGCCCGCCTCCAGTTTATATGCACATGAAGGAAGATGCACTGAGTACATGAAATCTAAAAGTGAAACCTCATAGAAAACAATAGTTTTAGTAAAAGCCCTATATGAGCGATTTAATTTTCCCTGCTTCTTTATATCAATTACCAAAACCCACACAAAACTCTATCCACATTGACTTGTTGCA
Source organism: Araneus ventricosus (assembly GCA_013235015.1). Classification (NCBI taxonomy): domain Eukaryota; kingdom Metazoa; phylum Arthropoda; class Arachnida; order Araneae; family Araneidae; genus Araneus; species Araneus ventricosus. The sequence goes on along the minus strand of BGPR01000392.1, from coordinate 117,144 downwards.
TTGTTCAGGTTTCCAGATTGCAACAATACATTTTTTTTTATTTCTGTCAGCGTCACTTTTTTATTGTTGTTGTAACAATGTTCTTTAAAGTAAACGACTTCAACAATAAAATAAATTTTGAATTGCGCTGTAACAATAAAAAGTATTTTTATAAAGTATCCGAAACAATGAAAAGTATTGTTGTAAATTAGTTTTTAATTAATATCTTTTTCACTAATTAAAATTTCGATATTTAAATGGCCGAAATGGATTCCTTGAATTATTCCCCATCTTTCGGTACTTTCCGCGCGCTTCTCCGTTCGGCGGTTCGTGAGAAGATAGAAGGACATACATATATACATACGTTTTAATAGGATAGATATGTGCAAGGAGGTAGGCGTTTAATTAAAAAGAATTACCCTTCTTATGACATTCTGATTATCTGTGAGTATTAAGTACATCATTATGAATCGAATTAAATTCTTTGAATATTTTTTCACTGTTCTTTTGACTAAACAAATATGTTCGAAGTTATTCATTTGAGCCCATTGCGTCTTAAAACAAAGGTGGAACAACTTCTTCATCACAACCTAAATTAGGACCAAAAAATTTGCCTTCTATTAATTCATCAATTGCTAATTATTTCGAAGTCATGACATCTTTATCACAGTTGACATGCCACAAAGGAAGACATTTCCAAATTTTAGAAGGGGGAAACGACGTATAAACGAAGGTTTGCGTCGTCATTTTACTTGTACCACCTACTTTATCATTACAATGAATACGAATGAATCGGGACTGTGATGAAACGATGTATAGATGAGAAAAGTGTTAACGGTACTTTACTGAATGGAATTAAATTCTTTGAATCTTTTTTCACTATTCTTTTCATAAAAGAAATATGTTCGAAGTTATTCATAGGAGACCATTGCGCTTCAAAAGAAAGGTGGAATATCTTTTTCATCACTGCTTCAATTAGCACCAAACAATTTGCCTTCTATTAATTCATCAATTGTGAATAATTTCGAAGTCATGACATCTTTAGCACAGTTCACATGCCAGGAAGGAGGAGATTTTCACATTTTAGAAGTGGGAAAACGACGTATAAAAGAAGCTTTGCGTCGTCACTTTAGTTGTAGTATCTACTTTATCATTACAATGGATACGAATGAATCAGGACTGTTATGAAACGATGTATAAATGAGAAACGTATTAACGGTGCTGTACTGTAACCCCAGTGAGCGAAATTAAAATCTCCATCCTCGAATGAAACTGAGACCGAAATCCGTAATGGTGCAGAAATAGATGCTTATTTCCCACACTCAATACACCCGCTCTCTTTATTACACAGCTTTGACACATGTTCCCGAAAGCGTAAAATGCCATTGGAATTCATGGAGAGTCGTCCAAAAGAGCTTGCAAATCCCACAAGATCCTATTGCAGGGAGCATCGGTCCATCGCAAACACGGTTTTGTCATTTTTCACCTTCTCTTTCTACTATCTACCATTCCGTCTCTTTCCCGCTTCTAAAGTAGTGGCATAAATTACAAGTACTGACTTTAAAAAGAAGAAAACTACAATGAAAGGATGTGTTTTCGTCGTCGGTTCTTCCTTAGCGGTACTTTTGGACGCTTGTGGACATTTTTCCTCGTTTCGGAAATGTCACTGCTGAATGAACTGAACGCTGTGCATGAATGGGAAGGATCCAGTCTCTGTTTGTTAACGCTGTATGCTGAAAATCTTCCACCTACATCTATTAAATCTATCGATACGGGACCGTCCCATACGTCCCTTCAAGCAAA
>BGPR01000392.1:75100-103929 GCA_013235015.1 Araneus ventricosus | reverse complement strand
TTTTTTTTTTTTTTTCATGTATTGTTTAATCTCACAAGCACCAAGATAAAGTGAAGAGACTGTGTAACGTATGCAGATGCCAAGATCATATTTAAGGACTGTAGCTATTATTAAGTTATTGTGACTTTTAAAGTTTAGTAGAATGCTACTTTTTTTTCATGTCATTTTTTTTCTTGGTTACTATATAATCGAAATCTAAATTCAATTAATAGGAAATTAATAAAGTTTAATTAAAACCACACTAAATACTTTTAGTTGTTTGTAAAATAACATTTATTGTGAAAGTGAATCTAAGTTTCCATCAACATCAGCTTAGAGCTAATCAAGGAATTTCATCTATAACTAGCACTTATGTCCGCGTTGTTCGAGACTAAATTACCTTCATGTCTAATATAACAGATGAAAATTTATTTGAAAAGAAACATTATGAAAAAGTGTATTAAATAAGTAAAGTATATTAATAGTAAGAAGGCAAATTTAGTGCATACAGATAAGATTTAAGGTTTTTTCGCCGTGCTAGCAGGTAAGTCGTCTCTAGCTTTGTAAACTTCAACCAGTTATAAGCACAAAACGGTATGCGTAGCGAAAAAATAGTATAGACATAAATTGTAGGAAATTTTTGTGCTGATTATTTTGATATATGATGATGCCTAAAAAAATGGATAGTTTTTGAGTTATAAGCAAAACTGGGAAAATCAATCTTTATGTTTCTGTTTTTAAGCTATAATTAAAATTCAACAAAAAAAATTTTTGGTGGAAACCTCGGATTGCAATCAGACACACAAAAAACATATAGATAAAATTACGACTCCACCAGAATTTGTTTTATAAAAAACTACGTAATGAGCTGGACTATAACAGATTTACAGATGACAAAGAACTGCCATTTCCTATTTCAGATGTACAATCGATCCAGCTTATCCTTTAACCTACGACTGAATTAAGAGATTTAAAATTTTTGTACTATCATGATATTTTGTAAGTTGATGTTTCAAAATTAATTTGTCAATTGATTAATTTAATCAAATTTGATTCCATGTAGTACAACATACACTGGCACGTCATCGCTCCTCCTATCTCGAGGTTGAAGTTCAAAAAAATGTATAAACTCCAATAAGTATCTATTGTCAAAAATATATGTTCTTAAATATTAGGAAAACTATTTGAGTACGCTTAATTTTGACGATTGAGAGTCTATCACAATTTTAACGACCTAAGTAATATTTTTGTAATTATTCGCTGAATTTGGAATAAAGTAATAAAATTGTTATATCCTGAATAATAATAGAGAGAAATTATGATACTACATTTTTCTAAAATGACATTATTGCATATATGAGAGTGCAACTGATCAGAACTAGCTCAATTTTTATTTGAAAGTCACATCAACAGGAAAACTAAAATTACCTTAGCTCTTAATTGTATAACTGAGTACGAGTTATTAATTACATTGGAATCAATCCATTATCAACAAATATTGTTTCAATAGTAATAAATGCGGTGAGCACAACCGACGTTGTGGTCTGAGGTGAATGTGTGGAGTACCAGCGTAAATACAAATAGAACCCTTTTCACAACAATGAAACAGGATCAATACCTCAAGCATGCCACATCCCAGAAAAAGCAAGTCCCTTTTCAGTTTGGCCTCTGTGGTTAAACAGGGTTTCTTTTTTCATTGGTGAAGGAAATCTAGTAGGTATCAAACCACAAGATTATGAAAACCGCCAAACCTGAAAATTTCACTTTCTTCGCTGATTCGACGATAGAGATGCAGTGCCCTGCATGCAACAAAAGAGTATTTTAATGATTTCAATATATTTATTCAGTTTATAATTATATATTGAAGTATCAATGCAAAAACAAATACTGCAATATATTGGGGTAAAAGTACTTTGTATGTCTCACAGAGTTTCAAAGTAGTTAAAGCGTTTTTTCTAAAGAAATATACTATGTAATTATTAATTGTATCTATCTTTGCGTATTTATTTTGACCCGTATAATTTTATATAGAAACGGCTTTTCAACAATTGTAGAATAATACTTTTGTAACAATCATAGAAATTCTTGTAATCATCGGCAAATATTTTTTCTGACCCAAAGATGTGGTTCAGGAGCCCTTGCTTCATTTTTCGCGAGGAGCTAACGGAACTATTTCCTCGCCATCATGTAATGCGTATGAATTTTGTGTAAAAGATTTCAAGACGTCCAGTGACAAGAGAGATTCCTTTGTGTGATTTGAATTTTTTGACGGTCTGTTCTTGCAAGGAGAGTCAGTCAGTCGGGGCCCGAGGCCATTTATGCCTCTGAGCTTGTCCCTACAGTATATTTCCGTTGGTAAAGAGAAAGAAATGGTCTTCAGCGATGATTTCCATGACAGTATGAAGAGAGAAAATCGTTGATTTCTCAATGAAGCGCAAATCAATACACAGTTTGATCTGAAGCAGACTTGTTTCTTGACGTATTACAGCTTTTTTTCCCGTATGTGTACGTTACAGAAAAAGTTTACAGAAAATGTATTCCATGTTGAAAGTTATTAGCAGATTGCTTCCTTGTGTATAAAGTTCTTCAACATGGTGCATAGGAATGAAAGAACATTTTTCTTAACACTGTCAGATAATCGCCAGTATCTCGCTCTAAGATTGGTATTTGTTGTGTTTTCATCTTTTTACAATTCCGTCGTTGATGAATGAGAGATGCCACTTGTGAAAGTTTGTGCTGCTATTTATAAATGCAATAGAGAATTTCCAAGTCTATGCAAATCGAAACTAGGTTTTCCTTTACTAAAATTGACGTACAAGTTGATTTCTAAAATGTTATTTCAAATTATTCGAACCTTTGTGTGCATTTTGGAAATTTTTATTCATGAACATCGAATATAAGGAGGAAAAAATAATTCCGGGTGCATACATGATATATCACTGTAAAGACTGTTGTTTTACTCATTGAACAATATAGTACCATGTCATATGTAATGTGGATAGGGGAAAAGTTTTTACTTTAACTAATTTGGTAAAGAATTTGCTAAAATATATATATATGCATATATATCAATATTTGATTACAAAATGTTTTTTTGATTGTGTATCATTATAATTTTGTTATTTCTATTTTCTGATAACTTAAAAGTTGTTGGTAATAACTTTCTAGAATTAAAAATTTAAATAAAAAGTTTTTACAAATTCAGAATTTTGATTCTGTTTAATCTCTTTAATTATTTTTCAGGCAGTAATTGTGAAAAGCAATTGTGTAGTACAATTATGAAGGTATTTGCTGAAAAACTAATCATCGGTTTTCAGCAGTACCTTCATCTTCGGCATTATGTTTAGAGTGCCTGTAAAGGTAGATTGTAGTTATTAAAGTGCAGTAAAAAGGTGTATTTTTTATTTGTGTGTCAGGTTTCAGACACCAACAATTAAAATTAATTAACATTCCATAATTACATATTTAAGTGAATCTCCAATAAAATATATGTATTTCAAAAAGTAGTACAGGATTCTTTTAAAAAAATTGAATTTTTTTAAAAAAATTAATTTTTTTTAAAAAAATAAAAATCAATTTTTATTCTTTTCAAAGGGTATTTCTTTGTCCGTAAATTTAAAATACCATCAAACATCGAAATAGTACTCAAAATGAAGCAGCTGATTGTAGAGTTGAAGCAGAAGAAATTAACTTCAACGTGTACAATCTACAGGCCAATTTATGTTATTATGTCTCGTAAGATTTTAAATGCATAATTTTGGACTACTACAAAATACAACATTCTGTGTATCGGTTTGACCTTGGTTGTTTTTCCTTTAGATTTTACATTAAAACTGGGATCTGTTTTTTGTCCGATGAATGATCGAGAGATGAGAATCATTAAATGCAAGGCCGAGAGAGAAACAGTTGTCCCAACAATACGTCACGCCAACTCCTTATTTTTTTATTTTTCGTGTTACAGCTACGTTAAATCTGTCTAACTCTTACGTGTTTTTTTCTTCTCTTTTCAAAGAAAATCTCCGACAAGATTTTATCTTATTACTTTGAGTCTTGTTGGGTAAAGCTAAGAAGCTTGAGGCATCTCGAAACCATATCTGTTAACGATCTGATTAATACTGTGTTTGTCATGTTTGTCTTATGATGGAAAGAGAGAGATTCTAGAGATTCTTAATATTTGCCAAGTCACAAACTCTCCATACCAACCGACCTCACACTAAGAGTTTAGGGTTTATAATGGCCAACGAGAAAGTCAATGAACCCTACAGCATTAGTGAACAATGAAGGTTCTGGAAAATGCAAAATTTTTGCCCACTTTACGACAACCGAGATTTGAGATTCTTCTGTGGTAGAATGTGACATCACTGCCTGTCGGAAAGCTATATATATATCCGAGGCGCTGCTCAAACGATAGTCTCTTAGAGTTTAGATCGTACTGCGATGTGGTAAACTGTTAGACGCTGAGGGATATAGAATCGACTGATTCTTAAAGGGGAACTCCTGAATTTTTAAAATTACGAAGAATTAAAAACGAATGAGGCTGCAAGCAACATCGAAATTAGGCTCGAGATTTGTCCAATGTATTTCACAGTAGAAAATGAACCTATTGACGACAACCACAAATTATTATAATTATAAATTTTGCAAAAAATACAAATTTCAATTTTGCAGAGGGTCACTTAATCAAATACTTTAAACGATTCAAAATTTTAAAAATTAAATTATTATTGCAAAGACCAAAATAAAATTGAATTTGAATTGATTCTTTTTATATTAAATTCAGATTAAAAATAGAAAAAAAATAAGGGTCTTTAAATAAAGCAGCTTTAAATAGCTTTTTCTACTCTCAGTTTTCTCTTCACTTTTTTGTTTTTAAAAACTGCTGGCTTTTTTTCTTATTAATGAGATAAATAGATATTTTAGGCGTTTATCAAGTATGTATAAAGGTAAAAATTGTGTATTTGTGTTTGTAGCGCGATTAGTGTTTTTTATATCCCAAATATAAAGTGATATATGTTGGAAATTTCCTTATTTTTTTCTGTAAGCATAAAAGTAAAATAATATTATTAACTTTTAGTATTAGATGTATCTTGATCACTCTATGCAGTTATTTTGTAATAAATTTAGGGAATTTACAATAAATTTGAATAAAAAAGTATTCATGTTGGAAAAAAAGTAATAGAGAATTTTAATATAAATTACATTTCAAAGAAAGAGGCAGATCAATTTCTTTTTCTTTTCAGGGTGATTTCATTTAAACGCCAAGTTACTATATCCTGAGTTTTCAATAATACCTCAAATGAAAAAAAAAAACACTGTGGACCTTTCAATGGATTCAAGACAATTGATTGAGGACGAAGGTGAAGGCCACTCGACTTTCAAACGATCCTTATACAGGGGCAAATTTTATTATTATTAACGTGTAGCAAAACAGTTGAAAGCATCATCTTATTAACCTAATATCTACAAAAGATTTAAATAGCTGTTACGAACAGATCATTGTCCCTTTCCCACAATGTTAGTCGCATGGTTGGGAGACATTTACAGAGGTTATTTTTACATATAGAGATGAAGCCCAACGACCCCCGACCTTGAGTCGACGATTTTAGCACTTGGTGACAAAAGATAGGGGACTGCAAAATACTGGAATTTCTGAATCTCTCAAATAGAAGTGAAGATACAGAATTTAATAGATATTCTATGTGACATCACATCCATCGTCAGTGAAAGGTAAAACTCGGAGCTATGTAGATGTAGACAATCGTCTCTTGATACGTCTGCGGAGTTAGAAGAATCTCTTTGGAATTTTCGCTTAAGTGGTTGGTCATCTGTTGAGGCTTGAGCGCTATTGTTCGTGCTATTGTTGTTCTTATTCGTGATTGCTGTCTGTTTTATTATTTGCTAATTTGTAAGAATGCTCTTTTACTGCTACCTGTGCCTCCTGTTTTATTTACAATATTCGTGAATAAATCGACTTTCTCCATTTCTTCCTTGTTGGACTGTTTCCACCGTAGACCCACAAGCAATTTTTCCATATTACAAGATTTTCATACTGCAGAAAATAATATTCTGGCTGTGTTTGTGTTTTATCCATATCAATTTGTTTTGTTTTTAGCGTTCAAAATATACATGTTACGAAAACGGCTACATTTGAAAATCCTAAATCATTGAACTCACTCTGAGAGAGAGGCATCTGTCCGCAATTCAGTCACTTCAAGTGTTTCATTTTTTATTTTTTGATGTCATGATGATGCAGTTGAGGAAATGCAAAAAGCAAAAACAGGAAAAAAAGAAAATAATTTTAACGCCAAAAATTTCAATGAATGACATTATAGCAAACCAGGCTTTCTGGTGACCACGACTGATTCAGCTTGTTTAAATTATAGTTTTATTTTTGTGAAATTGTAGTATTAATTATAGCATTCCCTCGTCGATTCAGCCGCCATAACGCAGGAAGATGGACAAAAAAATGAATATTTAGTGTCCTTTTAGCAGATATCAAAAAAATATAAGAGCATAAATTTTAAATGTCATGATACAATTGTAATGGATGCATCACAGTTAACGAAACTACTTACTCAATTATCTAACACTTATAGGTATAATAATTTGCTGAATAATATAATCTCGAAAGCCGAGATATGCTGGATCTGACCGATGAATACAGTGGGTTCCAGAATATGTGGAAAAAATGGGACAAAAAATTTTAAAAAGACATCTAAAAGACCCGGTATACGAGTAGACAATAAAATTTAAAATTAACTAAAAGACTCCAATCTTTCCCGAATACTATTACTTTCTTTTGTTATTCTGTTTCAGGCAATTAAAATGAAATAAAAATTTAATTTTCCCTAAATGAAGTAGGCGACTGATCCTCCTGCTCTCCTTTCCCCCCCGACTAGCCGCCACTGATGCGAACTAGATTGGGCAGCATTTCTCCCTTGAACGTAACCTGTCATTTACCACCAGTTGTGTATTTTCACCGCACGTTTGCGCAGCATGGCCATGGTGGCTCTTGTGCACAAATCCCAAACCAACCACAACCAACCATCACCCTACAGTCCCCTCCCCCCAATGCTATAAATAGAACCTTCACCTTCAGGAACTGTGAGCTATGCCATTGCGTCAACCCGTTTCACCGCTGGAAATGTGTTTGAAAACGTTTTCAAAAAATTAATTATTATTAAACAGAAACATCGTATGCGAAATTGAATGTGTGAAAGCTAATTTTTTTTAATTTCTAGATTATGTTGAGAATGATTTTTGCGACAATATGTACGCACAGATGTGCGTAGAAACGTTAAAATTTAATAATTAATTAAGTACCTCAATTAGTAATTAAAGTTCTACTTAAAATTTCGAAAATCCTTTTCTTAGTGAGCACCTACTACCCAGAGAGAACCACCTTAGCCAAGTTTCAAGTCTCTAGGCCTCATGGCTTGGGAGATTTCGTGATGTGTGAGTAATCATGGTTTTGCCTTCCAAAACCTGTCCCGTCACCACTTCACATTTCTTTCCTCACCGTTAAGCATGTTCCCTACCATTAGTTCTGAAATAGCCTCCTTGAGGAATGATGTTTCAAACAAATAATCTTTTTTAAAGTAGTTTGCCACAATTTAAATTGCAGTAATTCAATTACTTGAGTCATTTAAGACGTCTCCAAAGATATTTAAAGACTTGACAGATTATTTATATTGCTATATAAGACAATTTCTTCGGTTTTAGAGAATATCTAGTTCTTATAGGTTGTTTCAAACAATTTATAATTTTTAATTATAAAGTAACTTGTGAAATCGTCATTGTAATGCACTTTAAAGTATCATTTCGCTTCATCCTTGAAGTGATTTAACAGCAACCTTTTTAATTTATTTTTTGTAGTGATTAGATAAGTTTCTGTGCATAACAACCGGAAAAGTGAAATTAATTTTTAATTAATTAAAATGATTCAATTTTATTCTGCTGTCGTCTATTGCCCCATCGTGTCCTTTGAGTCGTAATCACGCACCGTATCACATTGTGTTGTACAGGTGTGTTTCTGGTTAAGAGAAAATCCACAGAGATTTGTAAGCAGAAATATAATAATTTATTATAAAATATCCGCATCTTTCTCTGCTCTGAAAAAGAAAAAAATGATATGCAAATTTATGAATTTAAGCACACATTTGGCATTCGATCGATACTTGTAATCCCAACTTAGAATGATAAAGGTGTTTTTATCGAGTCTAATACATGACATCACTTTGTTTATTTGTTTATACTGTTTTCTCTCCCTGTAAACACATTCCAAGGGTTCTTGTGCGAAAAATCAAATCAAATGATTCCTTGTAAAATACCGACAATGTAAAACGGTCATATTACGAAGTTATAAGAGTTTGAATTAAAGTTGTAGTTTAAGTATCGCAGGATATGGAAATTAAGCACTGATTTCCCTCTGTCAGTATTTATCCACATTGATCAGAACTGTGCAGTTTATGTACTCTATGAATAGACGGATCTATGAATAGATATATTATTAACCACATTAACAATGCCTTTGAAAACAGAATTGTCTTGTGGGTTTACGTGAATGACAATCTAATAAGCAGGATTAAAAAATAAGCTCTTTATTTACAAATATTCAAGCAAAGAAATAGAACAAGTATTAACACAGCACTAAAAATTCACTACACAGGACCAAATAAATCTCACACAGCGCCTAAGTTCTTGTTAGCTCACAGACTGCTTGCTGACCAAGAATCAACTGCTTCTGGGCTCGAGGCTTGCCTTATAGCTTTTGAACAGGAGTGACTTCGTACGTAGGGAGTAGGTAATCTCTAGGAAAGAGTTCAGAAACCAGCAGAAATGAGTTAAGTTCGAGGTCCTTCTAGAAACCTTCCTTCTTTGTCGCCATAATTTTGCCACAAGTCCCAAATTGTCCAACACACACACACACACACACACACACACACACACACACACACACACACACACACACACACACAACACACAAATTAGCATCTCGTAGGAAAACTGACTTTATAGGCTTTCTAACAATATATTTATTTTCCCTTTTACTTTCTCGTATACAAAGCATAATACAAAGAGAAAGTATTAGAATCTTCAAAACATTAAACCTCGAATAGATCAGGATGAATGATAATAAATTAGATTCCCTTGAATCCTAAATAATCATTTTCTGGAATAATGTCCGTCTCTCTGCGAACACCTTAACTGAAAAACGAGATGAACTTTGTTTTATGATATTCGGTGTATGTTCTTTCCATCAAAATAATAAGCGTTTTTTGTCATCAAATTTTATTCGAAATGTGGACCATGGGAAGTGTGTTATGTATCGTATTCATGTAAACACGATAGCTCAAAAACAGAAAAGAGCTAGAAAGATGAAATTTAGTATATGGTTATATCAGCAGACGTTCAGATGTTTATAAAAAATTAGACCAAATATATTAACATCTTTTCTCGGTCAGTCTATACACGTATATGTGAGAATGATAAATGAAACTTGGTCTGATCTTATGATCGACAAATCTGTATCAAGATTGTAGGCTCGATTTGTCGAAGGAAGACGTCAAATGCCACTCTGTTTTTTCTTCACTATTTACAAGCAAAAAGCTCGCCATATGGGTGTCAACATCGTTACCTGCGCATCTTGCCGGACTCTACTGCCTGTTATGCGCTTCTCCTGTGATCTCTACTAAGGAGAAATGAACAGAACCAGGCCATTTTGCTCTGGTATTCGGTGGGAGAACACTCTCCCTGGTTTTCTTTAAAGTTGTTAATCTTGCTGTTCTGATTGAGTTGATATGCAGACCAAATTGTAAGACCCGGCATGCAAAATATAGAGACAGGTGTGAAAATACGTCAGACATTTCATACTTATTCTCGCTTTTCCTTTTAATTGGTACGCTTGAGTTTGCTGCTCAATTTCATACCCATGCACCAAATACTGATGGATTCTCATTCCTATCACTAATCAAATCAACCTACCAATAACTTACCAATTCAAAGCAAAATCAAATCGCTTTTACTTCATGAAACTCATCGAATTTAAACTTGAAGCTTCATTTCAAGACAAAATTTTCGGAATCTTTTTTCACCGGTTGGTCCTCTAACCTAATTAACATCATATTTTCTCTCTTCTTATTTTCCAAGTTCACGTGGTTAGCATTTTCTCAGAACTGCCTCCCCACACTTCTCAACACCAGATACCGAAGAAGGTGATTGAGAGCTCCTCTCACGTTAAAGTTGACTCAATCATTCTAAAGAGTATCCTAATCCGAAAGAAAGTAATCGGCTAGCAGAGGAGGAGAGCCCTCTATGAAAACGTCCACACATGCATGTGGAGGAAGGATATCGTGATACTTATGCACAGTGTTAGAAAGACAGAAAGCATGTTGGTTTGTTTGAGTATAGGATTGAATTAAGACATATTTGTGAAAGACTGGATTGCATTTTTGCAAGGTTGGAAGCTGTAATTCGTTCTTTCTTGTGTCATTTTAGCTAGGATTCTTGAGATAGGAACAAAATTTTTATTTCCTTTCGACAAGCCGGAAGACGAAGAAAAATTCTCATTGTCGGGTAATAACGTATTATGATATAAGGGGAAAAATTACCTCGTCATTCCCACCTCTTTTTCAAAGGTTGCAGTTATGAAGATGAAAAGGGTGGATTTGTTGAAAGGTTAAGCTGTTATAATTCGTTCTTTCTTCGTGTCATTTTAGAGCTAGGATTCTTGAGATGGGAACAAAATTTTATTATTTCCTTTCGACAAGCCGAAGACGAAGAAAATTCTCATTGTCCATAACGATATTATGATATAAGGAAAAATTCACCTCTCGGCATTCCCACCCTCTTATTTCACAAAGGTTGCAGTTATGAAGATAGGGTGGATTTGTTGGCAAAGGTTGAAGCTGTTATATTCGTTCTTCTTCTTCATTATTTTATTAGATTCTTGAGATAGAACAAATTTTATTATTTCCTTTCGACAAGCCGGAAGACGAAGAAAAATTCTCATTGTCGGAGAATAACGTGATATTATGATATAAGGGGAAAATTCACCCCTCGGCATTCCCACCTCTTATTTCAAGGTTACAGTTATGAAAGATGAAAAGGTGGATTTGTTAAAGGTTGAAGCTGTTTTATTGTTCTTTCTTTCTGTGTCATTTTAGGCTAGGATTCTTGAGATGGGAACAAAATTTTATTATTCCTTTCGACAAGCGGAAGATCGAGAAAAAATTCTCATTGTCCGGGGAATAACGATATTATGATATAAGGGGAAAATTCACCCTCAGCATTCCCACCTCTTATTGGGCACAGGTTAGAAGATGAAAAGGGTGGATTTGTTGGCAAAGGTTGAAGCTGTTATAATTCGTTCTTTCTTCTGTATCATTTTAGAGCTAGGATTCTTGAGATGGGAACAAAATTTTATTATTTCCTTTCGACAAGCCGGAAGACGAAGAAAAATTCTCATTGTCGGGTAATAACGATATTATGATATAAGGGAAAATTCACCCTTCGGTCATTCCCAGTTTATTTCAAAGGTTGTAGTATGAAGATGAAAAGGGTGGATTTTTCAAGGTGAAGCTGTTATAATTCGTTCTTTCTTCGTGTCATTTTAGAGCTAGATTCTTGAGAACAAAATTTTATTATTTCCTTTCGACAAGCCGGAAGACGAAGAAAAATTCTCATTGTCCGGGTAATAACGATATTATGATATAAGGGGAAAAATTCACCCCTCGGCATTCCCACCTCTTATTTCACAAAGGTTGCAGTTATGAAGATGAAAAAGGGTGGATTTGTTGGCAAAGGTTGAAGCTGTTATAATTCGTTCTTTCTTCATGTCTTTTAACTAGGATTCTTGAGATAGGAACAGGAATTTATTATTTTACTTTCTCGACAAGCCGGAAGACGAAGAGAAAATTCTCATTGTTCGAGAATAACGATATTAAGATATAAGGGGAAAATTCACCCCTCGCATTTCCCATCTTATTTCAAAGGTTGCAGTTATGAAGATGAAAAAGGGTGGATTTGTTGGCAAAGGTTGAAGCTGTTTTAATTCGTTCTTTCTTCGTGTCATTTTAGAGCTAGGATTCTTGAGATAGGAACAAAATTTTATTATTTCCTTTCGACAAGGCCGGAAAGACGAAGAAAGATTCTCATTGTCCGAGAATACCGATATTATGATATATGGGAAAATTCCTCGGCATTCCCACCTCTTATTTCACAAAGGTTGCAGTTATGAAGATGAAAAAGGGTGGATTTGTTGGCAAAGGTTGAATCTGTTTTAATTTGTTCTTTCTTCGTGTCATTTTAGAGCTAGGATTCTTGAGATGGGAACAATTTTTTTTATTTCCTTTCGACAAGCCGGAAGACAAAGAAAAATTCTCATTGTCCGGGTAATAACGATATTATGATTTAAGGGAAAAATATCACCCCTCGGCATTCGCACCTCTTATTTCACAAAGGTTGCCTTTATGAGGATGAAAAGGGGTGGAATGATGAGTGCTTTTCTGCAAAATTTCGCGCGCTTTGGTTTAAAAGCAGAAGTTCATGGTTGAATATCCTTCAGCCCCTTACTTCTAAGCGATGGCAGCTACCATAGAAACATGCAATACGAAAGGTCTTGGTTACGGTGAGGCGATAATTCATCAAATTTGAATATTTTTTCTTTATTCAACCTTATGGCAGTCAATCATTGGGAAATGGAAATTTCAACCCTATCGTTTTCACACCTTTAAACTGGACGGACTATCTACGAACTCGGTCGAGGTCATCACCCTTCCTACTAGATATCGCTCGCCGTATAGTTATTCTGTTCTCAAGATAATTTCAGTATTTGATGTAAATCTCGCTCTGCAATTTCACCAAATCTGAGTGTCTTCTGGAATGTTCTTCTTCCGGAGAGTCTACCTCCTCCCTAAAACCAAATGGTTGAGTCGACTCTCCTGGATAATGAATGAATGAATGAAAAGGCAAAGCGTTATGTCTTTCTTTTTCCTAATTTTATTTTGTTCAGTCTACTCTTTTAAATTTCCGTAATTAGTGATCTGTAGTAACAAATTTTATACGAGTAATGGTTGTGGGTTTCGTAGACCATCATCGGAGAAAATGCGCAGAAGTTTTTTCCCCCCTGAAGTCGTGTCAGGATGACAATTGTAATAGGCTGTCTTTCTTTAAGAAATCTACCTAAACGGCTATTTTCCAACTTGCTCCTTTTTTCAATTCTTTACCGAAAAATTGATTTATCTTAATGGAATAAATACGATAGAAGAACTTCAATTTGAATTCAAATAAGAATAATCTTAAAATTTTATTAAATTTTTCAATGCACAAGTCGATCAAAAAGATCAAGTTTCAAAAGATAGCAGGCAGACAACAAAAACCCAGTCACGTAATCCGAAAAATAATTACAAACAGCACGATATTGAAGTTAAGAAACTTCATGGAAAAAAGTATTCAATATTTCGTTTTCTTCTTGAAAATATTACTGGATAAAAGAACTTTCGTTATTATTAATTTAGAATTTCGAATAAGCAAGAGCTTAAATTCCTAATGACGACCGGGTTTTTGAACAATTTCATCGTAAATCTTCCGAAATAAAAGCATTTTCATTTTTGCCCTTTTACATTTCTTTAATTATGGTAAAAATGAAATCTTTCTGAAATTCTGTTCAAAACATAAAATGGTTACGTCGTTGGAGCATTGAATGTATATTTATGTTATATTGTGAAGCGATATAAACACTAGGCGGTTTGAACTCGATATTCCCATTCGATTAATCTACATTCTGTTAATAATGTGTATATTATGTTGTACGTTGTCCATTATTGAGAAGAAAATTGCAAATAAAGCTCGCATTTAATATTTATTCTGATGTAAATCTATGAAAGTGTTTCAAATTCTTTGTTTCTATCGAGAAAAGACACCACACAATTAAACCAACTGAAGGATTTATGTTGAGAAAAATGAAATATTTTTGTGCCATACCATAATAGTTTAAAAATTATCTTTTTAATGATTGGTCAGATTATTATTTGGGGTAAATATAAAAAAAATGCTATTGTGTTTTTTATTTATTCCCACTATTTTCATTCTCCGAGTTATAGTACGCTAAATGCATATTAATTTTTTAATGATACGTGACAAAAAATATGTGCCAGTTGCTCTATATTAGTATTTTTTAATTTATAAAAGGGTAGTTCTTAATGAGGTTAATTACAATCTTGCGGCGTTAAATAGATGTTGCCACTATATTATTTGTATTAAATTTCTTCGCACTGTCCGAAAATCAAAGAGAGAAAAAATTAGATGATCCGTTCTGCATATTCATTTGAGGTTGCTTTTTACTGGATTGGCAAGAAAACAAATAATTAAAAGTCTTCACAATTCAGCATAATAATGACTCAAGTTAGATACCTTACTTTTTCTCATACGGAATACTGATTTTTTATGACTGGAATACTGCTATTCAACACATAAATTAGGATAAAAAATTAAATTTCAGACCAAAGATACTATTTAAATAGAAAGAAAAATTTGAGTAGTTAAGTTAAAGAAATTTTGTTCTAAGATTACAAAAATTAGATACTTAGTGATGCGAATATTTAAGTAATAAAAGAGATCATGGAATATATTTCACTTTCTTTTTTTGTAATTAAAGAGTATTCAATTTAATACGTGCGTAATTATTGTAATCTTTGGATCTATTTGAAAGCATCTGATTTGTTTTCGGCACATACGAAATTTTTGCTTTATATCGTGACTTGAACAGACAAACAAGCACACAAAATATGCTTTAATTATAATGCAAAAAGTGACGAAAAATGTCTGTTTTTATTAAAAAAACTCCTGTCGTCTGAAAAAAATAGGATCATCTGGAAAAAGGCTGAAGGCGAAAGTAGATGATTCCGTCTTTTCGGAGATGTAAGGAACCCTCCGCCTTCTGACATTTCCTTCTCTAATTTCAATGCCGTTGGAAATGTGAAGAAGAAAGAGGATGTGAGAGAATATGTAACTGCTGAGAGCTTCCTAACAAGGCTTCAGAAGGTTAGGGGCTGAAAATCACCGAATCTTAGAGGTTTCGGAAGCAGAATTAGATTGAATTAGAGTAATTCTGCTTCCGGTACCTCTCGATTTCTCTTGATTTTTTGGGTCAGGAGGGGTCAATTTTTGGAGGAAAGTCAGGTCCCTCACATAAAATATCCCAGATTGCAATCCCTGTCTGGAAGTGACCTTTGATGAAATCTGCAGGGCCGGATTCATTTTTATTTCATTTCAAAATTTCCGATTTTCACTTCTGTGAATTATTGTCGTCACTGGTGTTTGAGATGCAGGGAATTTTGTACTCTCTAAATACTCTTTCAATACTTGAGTGTTTCACACACATTTAATAGAAATTTTACATATTTTTTCTAATTGTTTTATGAAGTTGTTGAATGTCTATATGAAGAACACATTAACTCATTTTTCTTTCACTTTTAATTGGATCAATTTAGGCTGTATACCGACGATATCTTCTTACCATAAGCAAGTAACAGTGAGCTATGAAAAATTATGTACCTTTAGAATTATTCTGTTACGAGTACTTTGAAAATTCTCACTTAAAAAGACAGCAGCATTTTCCTCCTACATTTACTTTTTCATCTGGAGCTTATTAAACAGTGGTGTAGTCGTAAATCAAGCAGTGCCGGGCCGCTTTGACTTGAGTGATATTGTTGGGGGATGCAAAATAGAGTGAGTGATATGGGGGTTATAGCATGTAGGGGATCACTTCACCATAAAATATTTTTTTTACATTTGGGGGAAATGTACAGTTATTTTATCTAAGTATTAAAATCGTGAAATAATAAAAGTCAACACTGAAACAATGCATATTTTAAAGTTATTATTTTATTTTTATCAAACATAAACATAATGTGTTCTGTGTAATAGTTCAAAGCATGAATACAACGAAGATGGTAAAGAATAATTTTTTAAAATAATTGTGCTGATTTCAAGTTATAAGAAAATTAAGTAGTGTCAAATTAAAATCATCACATCGATAAGCAATACAGAAATTATCATGCTTAATCAAAAGATAAAATACATTTAAATTTTTTCAACATTAATGCTTTTAACACCTTCCTGCCATTCCTTGCTAGTGGTTTTTTAATCTTTAGTAATTTGAAATTTCCATCATATTTTCGGAAGGATTAGACGAAACTTGCGCTGTTTTAAGAATGTATCTCACAATTTTTTGTCGTAAAAAAGCAGTACCAGAACGGCGTTCCGCCTCCACTTCACCCCTATTATTAAAATAACTTCACATCTTTGAAATTAGCAATGTTTTCTAAGATTATAGTGTAGAAAAGTTGAGTCGCATCTTAAACTCTACTTCCATTTACTTTCAAACTTCAAACTACTCTGAGAGAGATAAAACTCATTCCATAGGGCCATTCGTTTCCATCAGCCACCTGTTTTCCGCTTTTCTTTTCTCCCTTTGCGAGACCTTTATCAAAGAGGGCGCAATCGAGAGGAGCCTGTTGTCCGTGCAGGGGCGTGAGTAATGAGGGGCTGAGCATTCATCAGCCGACCGCGAAATCGGAAGTCATTCGTCAAGGGGCGTCGAGCAGGCAAGTGGAATGCGGTCACAGAGAATTATTCACACCCCAGGCAATGCACAGATTGTCATTTTCCATACTTTTATTTAACTTGATTTCTCTCATGTTTTTCAAAATTAATTTTTGATTAATTGATTTTTCTCTCATTTCTTGATATGCTATAGATCCTTTCTTATACATTTATTTGTTCCCGATGAAAATATAATATTTTAATATTTTCAGAGCTTTATTACTAGTTAATCGATAGATCTTTAACTTAATTCTTATTTCCTTTGAATGGTGCTATCTTCTGGTGTTTTTGAGAAAAAATTTGTTTTTCAGATTCTGAAATTTTTATAATAAGGAATTATGAAATACATTATGATTATTTAAAAACTTTTGTCTTTATTGAAGTCCTTAAAGATTGTACCGTTCGAGGAAAAGAAACATAGTTCTTTATGAATGCCAGAATGTAAAGTTATGCGCTCAAAAATGAGGAGGAAACAACATTTCGCCTCTCACAGTTATAAAATTTGAAGTGGCAACACTTACATTTTTCACTGGAATGTGATCTTAATATTCGCAGACCATAACAGTAGTTGCAGCTCAAATACAACAACAACAACAAAAAACGCCATGCCGCCTTTTTGAAGATGGAATAACTGCTTCATCACAATAGTTGCAGCTCAAATACAACAACAAAAAAACAGCCATGCCGCCTGTTGAAGATGGAATAACTGCTTCATCACAGTATTTGCAGCTCAAAAACAACAACAACAACAAACCGCCATGCCACCTGTTGAAGATGGAATAACTGCTTAATCACAGTAGTTGCAGCTCAAATACAACAACAACAAAAAAAACGCCATGCCGCCTGTTGAAGATGGAATAATTGCTTCATCGCCAATTCTCCCAACTGCGGCACCTGCTATACGTCAAACCTATGAGAAGAATATAAGCTCGAGACAGAAAGGTGAAGAACGCGTTCGCATGAATCAGATGGATTGCTCGCCATTCAGATTTTTTTACTTTCTCGCATACGAAGTATACAAAGAGAAAGTATTGTAATCGCCAAAAAATGGTTGACTCGAGATTTTGACGGATCTCCATGTTTTAGATCTCCCTGAGTGCGAAAAACACAATTTTGGAATTATGTCTGTCTGTCTGTGAACATGATAACTCGAAAACTATTAGAGCTATGGGGATGAAATTTGGTATGTGATCCTGTCACATCATTTGTAGGTGTCTATCAAATTTTGGATAAAATCCATCTGCGGGAAGTATGTCTGTCTGCGTTCATGTGAACTCTATAACTCAAAAACTTGAATAGCTAGATGGATAAAATTTGGTACACAGTGTTTTCATCACAAATGTAGGTCCGTATAAAATATCGGGCCAAATGCATCAAAAGGTTGACCGTCTGTTGGTCTGTATAATTGTTGTAATGCTACAACATTTTATAAAATATCTAAATCTATTATATTTTTAACTCCTATTATTATTTCAAAAATCTAGAAAACTAGATATATTTTTATATAATTTGAAAATGAAAGTTTATGAATCTTGTATTGAGGGAAGCCATTTTCTCTCCTTTTTATACAAAGCAGCCGTCTTAGTGTCACTAGTTTTTCGAAACAGAGGAATGTGTTTAGACTCAAAAGCAAGTCCATTCTCAGAATTCTGTCTACAGGGTGAATAAACTGCCGAATGGTAGAAATCTTCGAATCTTTTGCGCCCTTTGGCGATAAAAATAACTATTTTGGCGGTGAAATCTGATCGCCAACAACGTCTATAAATGCAAACTCTCGCCAATATTCGGGGCTTTTTGCTCTTATGAAATGACATCGAAAAGACGGCTGGTGGGTAGTCTGTGTCTTCGATACAAAAAGTGAATGAACCGACAGGCAGAGAAGGGACCAGCCACGGAAGTTTGACATTATAAAGAAAAAGAAAGGGCCACTGCCCTTCAATCTTGACTCCTCCAACACGGCACGCTACCCAACTACAGGGCGGACTAATGAACTGTCCCGAATGCTGAGGGACTCCAATGATTTACACATGCTTGCCCCATTCCTCAACGCGGTCCGTCTTCAGAGTTACCCCTTGTGGAATGATCTCCTGCGGTGAGACAAATTGACCCAACGGGACCCTTCACCACGCGTCCTAATCAGCACCAAATGATGTCACACGCTCTGCAACCCCTACGGAAAAAGAAATCGGAAACCATCCGCACAGCGCCTACCTCTGCCAAGTGCAGCAAATCCCGTGATCCAAACCGTGACATCAATATACCGGTAAACAATGCGAACTCTGGCCTCACCAGAACTCACTGAATTCCTCTTCAAAAGGCCCTATTCCCTTACCTGTTTGTGTCTGCTATGAACTCACCTGCAGAATGCAAAAAGGAATCCATGAAGTGCCTGTAAGGAGTAAGTATCAATCTGCTATTACCTTGGTTCAAGAAGAACGTACTCTGAAATCTGAACCTCGACAATGATGCGATTGTGCGGCATTTTTACAACCCTGACCCTCTAAACTGTGGGACCAACAGTGGTCAGAATGCGAGCTGTCCGAAAGAGGTGCAAAGGACTGACAAGATAAGCTTCGTTTTCTGTTATTGCGTAATTATTGTTTTAATTACTTTTAAATTCGCTAATAACTCCTGGAGAAAGGCTTCCCGTTAAAGGGTTAAATGGGCTGTTGTGAAGGATTTTATTGTGTTTCTTTTATTGTGCACTATGCCCATTTCTTTTAATGTGATTAGGAGTTATATAAAAATTTCAGCCTTTTGTTGACTGTAATGAGATTTGTTGTGTTTGATTTATTATGACGAGCCATATTTCCACAGCGCTGTGCGATTATAAATGTTAATTTGCTATTTATATATATTCTCATAATAAATGTTTTGTTTATATATTCTAATGTGTTGAAGTCATTTATTGAGCATTCTGGAGTTGATATGAGATAGTTGGATATTGCATAATGAACCTGTGGTTAAAATTTTATTGCTTAAGAATTTGTTTAGATGTTTTGGTAGTGAAATCAAATTTAATTATCTAGATGATATTTTCTAACGTTCTCAATACAACATAATCGCATACTTTTGAACACCGAAACTTCTTAAAAAAATTAATTAGATAAATGAAATTTCGCATGTTGTCTTGAAACCGTAACTGTAGATTTGTCTCTAATTTTCGTTTAAATCGGTTAAAGAAAAGGTGTCGAAATTACCTATTCGGTTTTTTCTCGATTCTAACATTTGAAAAAGCTGCGAACGCTGGAGCGAGTGTTTTCCCCACCTTAGGGAATACCACAAGTTTTCCGGTACGAGGTGTATTCCCCCCCCCCCTACCTGTGTTATTCGTATGCGAGAAAGTTTTGGGGAGGTCACTCCTGCTGGTTAGACACTGGCTTCGACGCCAACATGAGCTATTCGAAGTCGCATCGATTGTTGATACTAAGTACCATTACTTTGCCTTCTGTATGGGAACAAAGAATTCCATCTCCTTTAAAACCTTGTAAATAAATTTAATTTGTTTGTTTAACTTACTCGTATGACTACGAATCAACACTCGCAATCCCAATTACACACGGCAGGAACTTAGCCGAACACTGCCGTTCGACAAGGAATACTACTATTACCGATATGGGCAGATAAGAGAAGGAAATTAAAAATATTTTATGTGATTCAGTAATTTTTCACGTGCCCGCCTTCACACATGATGTCATCCAATTCAGATGTGAAAAATCTGTGCCTGTTGATTTATCATTTTCAGTACAATGTCCATCCAGTGTCTGGAACATACGCTGTCTCAAACATGTTAAACTACTTTTTAATGAACAGAATTTCTTACGAGATCATTCAATCTTTAAAACCGCTGATTAAAAAGAATTCTCAAAGACACACTTCTGTTAGTGTGTTAAAAAGAAGATTTTTTTTCTTAATTATTTTCTACTTTTAAGTCTTTAATTTGCAATTCATTATTATGAATACTAAGGAATCTTGTATTCAATTTCTCTCGACTTCGTCTACTAGTTGGCATCATTCGCATGAAATCAAGATTTAGTAAAATTAATCGATTAACTCATAATTAAGCTCTGAAAATATCAAAATAGCGCATTGTCGTCAGAAACACGTAAATGTAGAGGATATGAAAACTCTAGCACATCTAGAAGCGCGTGAAAAATCTATTCCAACATTCCATCTAAACAAAAATGAAACAAGTCGAGTTCAATAAAAAGTGTGTGAAGAAAAAGAGAAAATAACCGATGCGTTCTCCACAGAAACTCCGTGAGACTTTCTAAATTTGACGTCCTCTCCAACTTTTGAGACTTTTGGGAGAAAAATTAAATTCGCATCCTTCCCCAACTCTTTCCTGGGGGAGAGACCCTAATCCGGTTTACAGATTTTTTTCTTCTTCTCCTTCTTGTTGTCCTCCCAGCTGTCTTGATGAGCGCCGTATCCCCGCGAGACCAACTCTTTACTCGTGGTCGGCTGACCTTCTATTTCCCGACGAAGGAACTTTTTAAAGATCTTCTCAGGTTGAGAACTTCCCTCTCCTCAGGCGGGTTGATCAGGTTTGGGATTCGGTGGAACTGCGGGCTACAACTGGAAAAAGTTTTGGACAAGCTTTTTTTCAGTTTCTAAGAATCTAAGGATTTAGAATCAAAAAATTGAATGTCAAAGATCCCAGTAATAATTTCATATAAGGTCTCCTATAGGATATATTTATAAAAGAAAGGACTGAACAAAGAAAGAAATTGATCAGTTGATGTGAAGTTGCAGTTTGATTGATATAATGGAAACCATGACTTGCATTATTATTTTGTGAAAATAATTTGTCTTTGAAAAATATATTCTTAAAATATAATGTTATTAAACTATATGTTTAAAACTAACTGGAGTGTTCTCGACCTTCTGACTTCCAAAAGTATTACAACACAAAAATCATTTTTACATCATCTGAAAATGCTATCAATTATCTTTTCAATGGTAACAATTAAATTAAAGTACACTTTTTTCTCTAATTTTAATGAATTTTTAAAAATATTTTTTGCATAATTTACAACAATACTATTCATTATTACAGCGCAATTCAAAACGTTTTCATTGTTATATAAATATTTAATTGCGTGCTTCTCTATCATTGGTGAAAGCTGAGGTACTAGCCTAACGCCTTTTACTTTCATATTTCATCAAAATTTTTGCGGAATCTGTAAATGAAGCTCTCTGAGATATTACGTATATCGAGAAATATATCCAGTGAGGTGAATGATTATGCTAATGTTTTCATGCTAACATGCAGCTGACCATTAGATGTTAATGTTGAAATCAAATTTAATGTTGAAATAATTCTGAATCCATTTTAATGTTGAAATCAAATGCGTATTTTGCAAGAGGAATAAGGAAATGAAAATGGCGCCGACAACGTGCCATTAGATGTTACATGACATGGTCATTTATTTGACTCCATTAGGGACATTTATGTAGACGATGAATAGAACAGGCGCAAGACCACTAATAGAACTTGGGATAAATATATATCACAATCTAAAGTTTAAAATTACTTTATTAAGGGACCAAGAACGGGGCGAGCAATGAAAAAGAGGAAACCAACGAAACACATCTTTGTGGTTCCTGCTGCTCGTTAGAGCCTCTACCCACAGTCGACAAACTTGCAACAGGGTGAAGGGTAACTCTTGCAGAAGTGAAAAAATTCGTCGGCAGGAAATTGCGCCTGGTCGCAGGATGGAGAGAAGCAGGCGCTTTTGACGCTTACAGTCTTTTCTCATTGTATTTATAATTCGTATTCGAAAAAACGAAAATGCGCTCCTCTTAATGAAAGTTTTCTTTAAAGCAGATAAGCGACATGGAAACTGCTTTTATGAGAAGAATAATAACAGCAATAGCAGGAACAATAACTCTCAGCGTCTAACAGCTGACCAATTCCCAACAAGTCTCAAAAGTGATTCTTCGAACTCCGTAGACGTTCAAAGACGATTGCCTCATCTCATCAACTCCGGGGTTTTATACCTTCCCTGACAGGATGTGACGTCACATAGAATCGTCTAGTAAATTCTGTATATCTCCGTCCTTAATAGATCGGGACCGGAGGGTCTCAGGTTCGAAACCCTATTCCACTGAAGATCCGCCGTGTATGGGTCCTATTGCACGCTAAGTCATACGTAGTGGCCAAACGTCCTCCCGCTGGTGTGGCGCGGAAGTTTGGAGAGAGGTGTGCCAGCTCAGGTGTCGTCCTCGTCATCTGACAGTGGCTCAAAATTACAAGGTCCGTCCCTAACTAGCCCTCGGGTTGCTTCAAAACGGGACGTTAATATAACCTAACCTAACCGCTCTTAATAGAGATATCGAGAAAATGTAAGCATTTCTAGGAGTTTTATTTTGTCGCCAAAATCGCCAAATTTGTCGCCAAAATCACCAAATTTGTCGTCAAAATGGTCGCCAAGTTTGGCGCCAATGTCGGGGATCGTTGGCCTCCATCCCCCGATAGGTAGTAATAATCTCTGTAAATGTCTCTTTTCAACCATAAGTCTAACATTGTGGGAAAGCGACATTACATGTTCGTAACAATATAAATTCCCGAAAAATATTTTTTTCAGATTCATTGAAGTCTACATCGTTTAGATGCCTCAAAAGTTCTATATCGAAATTTTCGACATTTACAATCCTTTCTCATTGTGCATATAATCCGTATTCGATAAAATGAAAAAGTGGTCCTCTTAATGAAAATTTCCTTTAAAGCGGTAAGTGTCGCGAAAACTGATTTTATGAAAAGAATGCAATTTGTTTCTTTTTTTAATCACCAACATTTTTTTCCTTCTTAAACGTTAAGGTTTCAGACGATTACGCAAACATAAATAATCAACCGAATTCTACAAAAAAAATTGTTCGTTTCAATTAGGTTATTTCTATCTTCTCAATTAACTTTCTTTGTGTTTTTGCTATTTTTTTGGCAACTCGCAACCTGGAAAATTATCTCCGTAATAAGGCTAATTAAAGGTTTGTTTTAAAAAAGAATTGACGTCTAAATTTTATTCAAAATCTGACATTGGCTCTACAGGGAAACCTCTTTTGATAAGATGATAGATACAAAAGAGTGATAATTTGTAGAAGTATTCAATTCAAATGGAGTCTTGCTTCTAGCAGCTAAGTAAAAAAGAAAAAAGCTAAGTAATTAAAATTCTTTACAGTTCTTCATAATTGCCGTTAAAGAGAGTGAACTAATTTTATTCTTCACAGACGCCTCACTTTTTGTGAAAAGAATACAGTTACTTCATATTTAAATTAGTGTTCGGAACAAAAAATGAAATCCTATACAGTTTCAAGTTAAAAATTTTAATGCTTAGATAAAGAAATCGGTAAGACGAGATTTAATCGATTAGAAAATCGCCAAAAGACTTGATTGATTACTTAATAAAAATGCGATAAAATTAACTGTTAAATCTGAAAAATTATTGAGTGTTATGAAACATTTTATTGAACTGAGGATTTATTTATTCTCAATGTTGATTTTTATCTTTACTTCAATTAATGCAAGGTGATTTCAGAGGTAGAGTGCAAACTGTTACGAAAGGTAGGAAACACAAAAATAAGTCAAAATCACCTACGAAAGCACGATCGGAAACACCAACCGGATGAGGTAGAGGGCGCTTTTCGTCAGCTCAGTAGTTGGATTTCGGCGTTATTCGTTTACAATTCTGGCTAAATATTGAGACCATACAATAGCTTACGAACGCTGAGATGGCGAACATTCCGATCTCGTCGCAAGAATCAACATGGCCGCTGCAAATATCCGCGAAATACGGAGTATTTTTGAAAGATTTTGCCAATTCACGCACTTTCACTGTGAAGAGTGTATAACTGTGAATGGTAAGAATTTTTGGCATTCTCTGGGAGGTCTGGCTTGTGCACTCGCTGTCTGAAAGTAAAGTGTCGTCAAAAATAGAGTCTTCGCTAGAAAGTGGCTTGCCATTTCTGCATCTTTTGTGTCTAGCTGATCCAGGTGACGTTTCTGGTCACGTGACTGCAACTTGTTTCTGATATTTCCAGTCCCCTAACAGTTTGCATGATGAATTTGAAAACACTTTGTATGAGAAGTTACGGAAAAGTTATCTCACATACAATATTCACAATCTTCTCCATACTGTCGCAGTCCCCGCTGACTTAGCGGTAATGTTTCGGCTTCGTAGCCAGAGATTTCCAGGCGCGAAACCCGTTTCCACCAAACATCAGCCGTGTAAATGGGTCTGCTGCACTTGAAATTAGACACATTGCGTCAAACGACTTCGCGCTTGTATAGTGCGGAAATTTGGAGAGAGAAGTGCCTGCTCAGGCATCGTACTCATCATCTGATCAAGGTTCAAAATTGTAAGTCCCAAAATAGTCCTCATATTGCTTCAGGACGTAAAAATGACTAAACTAAACTCTCGAACACAAGGTCTGAATTGAAACTGTCTTAGCTTAGAAATCATATTTTCGCCATTAAACCCTTTACAACACCGAAATTTATAATTATACCCACTATATTGATCTGAAACTTTTTCTTTCTAAAATATAATGGTTTGTAGCTAAACTAACTTAAATGGAGAAGTGCCGATTTTAAAGGACTTAGAATTTTTTTTATTTACAATTGGAGATCGCAGATAATCTCAATTTCAAAAAGTATCTGTAGAATGCGAAGGCGATGTGAGTAATCATATAGAAGTGATTCAAAGGGATTGGGTCTTAACCTCAGAACAAATTATTAAAAGAAAATTTGTCGCTAATCACCTGAGATAACATTAACATATATCAACTCTTAGCCTATCGTTGAAAAAATAATCAAACAAAGTGTTAGCTCAAATCGTCCTTTAAACAAGACTTTTTACGCTTCTGATATCCAGTAAATACTATAGGAATAAGAAAAATTTAAAAACTTCATTGGGTTTCGAAAACTTAAGTTTTGATCTTCTCGTTTTAACAAAAAATAGCTATTACCTAGTTAGGAATAATTAACCTTTAATTTACGGGCGGTACGGCACATCTGTTATACGAGAATTTTTTTATCTTTGAATGCGGGTCGGTACAGCTGCTGTACCAGACATAAGGGAGGATTTCTCTCCCCACTTTCAACGCAGTTCTTCTCGTGTAAGTCTCCGTAGCCTATAGGCTAATAACAATATCTTTAACTCTTTTGAGAAATGAAAAAAGAAACTATCAGATAAAATATCATAGGTATATTATTAAAGTAGGCTTCAAAATAAAATAAAAATTTTACATCCTATTTCAATTTTTTGAAAAAGCGAAATGAAAATCTTATAAGGCACTGAAGTAATTCTAAACTAAATGATCTCGAAAGAAATTAGAACATTTTAATGTTGCAGTTTTGATGTATCTGAGCATAAAATGAAGAATTATAGAGCCTTCTTTATCAAAAATAATATATTTATTGGACGTCTACCACAGCACAAACATGTAAAACAAACGCATACACTTACATCACTGACTGACATCGAATTCCATGTTCAATTCATCAATATTCTTTTCCGTTGCTAGGAAACGTTAGCAAAAGACAATACATCGTTGCCAAGCTATTTTTATAACCTTTAGAAAAGAATTAATGCCAAACGATATTTTTAATTAATTTCTTTTTCAGCCAATCGATGTTTGAAAATTAATTTCTTTTATGACCAAACGATTCTTTTATCTAATTAATTTCTTTCTTTAAATATTTTAATAATTCTACAAATATATATTTTTATTCGTTACGAATATTACACAGTATATAAGCTAACAGTACAAACAAAATGTTTCTACACACTTTTTAGTTAACTTGATTCCTTCCATGTTGCTAAAGAGGGAATCTCGGAATCGATTTTTTACTCATATCCCGAAGTGCTGGCGTTCTGAAATGTTACGCACTTCTTTGTCTTCACTGAAAATTCAATATTTAAATGATTTCAGAAATAAATTATCAAGAATCGCTCAGTATTATTTAGTTATAATTCAAAGAGATAAATGACTTCTTGTAGTGAATCTTAAAATAATAGAATATTCCATAATATTTATAATTAAGAAATTCAAATTAACCCCATAAAAGTTTATTTTCCTGTACTATCTAATTAGATGGCACTTTCTGTTTCTAATTGTTTCGCTGTTAGTATAATTTCGTATTCTGTCGAATTGATGAAATAGTCCATAGAAAACTTCTGATGTTTACAGATTAGAGAATTTAACGTCAGTGAATGACCTAATTTTCGATTTGCTAGCCGCTCTCGCGGGTTCGTTGCGGGTTTGCTCAGAACTATCCTCGACACCTGGCTGTTTCGAGGCTCTCAGCCACTATTTTTTCAGTTTTAAATACTGCATGAAGATCAGTGGAACAGACCATGTAAGGTCTTAGTCCAGTGGTACTGGGATCTGATCAGATATCACAAGACACATCAATACAGGATATTAATTTTAATTACGTTTCTTGGTTAATGAACTTTATACAAGAAAATTTACAGAATTGAAAAATCATTCAAGTAATCTGCCTGACTTCGGATGTCAAATGTTCATAACTGGATGCAATTCCAGTTATATGTGTGAGTCTACTCGTAAGGAATCGATTAGCAATCGATTGAAGAAAACTGATAAAGTTCAGTCAGAAGTTCACTCAGGGCGAGTTCAAAGTCCGATGACCGGAATAGAAATTTGAGGGATTCTACCGCTCAAATAGTCGAAATAACTACCAAAGAGTTACGTGAAATACCAAGGTAGGTAATTGGCAGTGAGGTATTGCACGCTCACTATTCGAGAACAGTTCCTAAGAATTCTCGGATGCATTTCCAGCTCTCTAAGAGCTACCCAGCCAATGGTTTGGCTTCCGGTTTCACGGGGTCTAGACGCCCGTACAAGTACAGAATCTCGGGCCGAGACCTGACTTCCAATATTCGCCGATCTCGAGAATCGAGATCTGAATTCGAATAGAACTCCGAATTCCAGTCGCAATCTCCATGTTCTCGTCTCTCCTCCAAACCCCAACATAAAAAGCCCTCCGTCCAACCTCTATGAGGCGTGGCCGAAAGGTTACATCTTCGTGATTTGTCGGGTGGTGGACTGTGGTCACCAATCGCAACCACAGCTTTTTTTCCCTCTCATCATTCGCAGAGGGCTGAAACTTCAACGGTTACTTTGTCGACAAGTCAAAAAAACCGCCGCAACGGGAGGTCGCGTGGAGCTGCTTGTGCTTTCAGGGTTACGCAAGCCAGGATGTAATTTACGACCCAAGAATACGTCGCGGCTCCTTCTCTTGCGAGTTCGTTGGAGGTCTTCTCCCGTGGGAAATTGCGGGCCCGGAGACCTCACAACCATAAAACCATAGTAGATTTCATTTTCTTTGTGGACAACAGATTCCTTTAAAATTGTAAAATGTTTCAATAATCCTCATCTAGTTGTAATGTTTTGTATAACCTTCTCACGAATTTCGGCATGAAAGTCTTCAGATCCATAAATACAGAATAATAACGCCCTAAATAAACAGTTTCCATCACCTGTAATAGGTATTTTACATTATTTTTGACACGCCATTTTGATTCAACTGTTGGGATCTATATATTTGAAATAATATGATAAAACATTCAGACAGTTCGCCAGCTTCAACACCTTGATGGATTTCAATAATTTTAATTTCATATAAAAGCTTATGACGTCTAGATATGTCATCAAAGGTCGCCTTCCCACCACCACCCCCATTTTCGAACGAAATCGAAAAAACACTTCTCCTCTGTATATTGTCTATGGGTAAACTTTGCCGAAATTCCCCAGCCCCAACCACCAGACGAATTTCGACAATTTATCTTCATTTGAAAAGGTAATGACATATAAATATGTCATAAAGGGTCACCTTTTCTCCACTCCATTTTTGAACGAAATCTAAAAAACATGTAAAATATATGGTGGAGAAATGTTTTTTCGATTTCGATCGTAAATGGGGGAGGTGGGGACAGGCAACCCTTGATGACATATCTAGACGTCATAACCTTTCAATTAAAGAAAATTGTCGAAATCCTTATGGTGGATGGGGCTGGTGGATTTCTATAAGGTTTATCCATAGACAATGTACAGAGGAGAATGTGTGTGCTTTCGATTTCGTCCGAAAATCGGGGTGATGAGGGGCAGGCGATCCTTGATGACATATCTAGACGTCATAACCTTTCAATTAAAGAAAATTGTCGAAATCCTTATGGTGGACGGGGCTGGTGGATTTCTATAAGGTTTATCCATAGACAATG
>BGPR01000392.1:57730-75090 GCA_013235015.1 Araneus ventricosus | reverse complement strand
TGTGCGCTTTCGATTTCGTCCGAAAATCGGGGTGATGAGGGGCAGGCGATCCTTAATAACATATCTAGACGTCATAACCTTTCAAAAGAAAAAAAAGTCGAAATCGGTCGAGTGGTTGAGGCTGGAGGTCTCGGTGAAGGTTTTTTACCAAATTATTTTAACTAAATAGATGTTTAAAACTACAATAATTCGATGCACGAACAAGATTCGGACAAAACAGTTAAGGGATTAACGACTCAAAAATAGAAGACAGTTAAAATCAAAATAATTTCTTCTTTCTCGAAAGTTAATAAAAATGAGTTTTCGAAATCTATTTTTATTGTTTATTCTATTTCTTAGGATATATGCAAATATCTTACGAACAGAGTATCAAAGTCGGTTGCCAAAATCAAAGTTAATGATTCATTGTCAGCACAAAAGTTTCTCATCGGAGGATAATTCTGAAAATCCGCAGCCAGAGAAACTATTCCAAATCGATATGGCTTGTTTTCAACTTTCTCTTCCAATTTTCCTACTCGGGGAGTAGGAACCTAACTTCTTTGTTCCGTTTCGTTACGCGTGTGTCTCTCATTTGCATACAACTATCGAGATTCTTCCTCGGTCGGAACAACCTCAAAGACATTTCTTCCACGAGCGTTTCTGGAGCCATTTGCTTACTTCTAGGGATGCTATCGTTGAAAGGGACAAACACGCCACCCCCTCATTAAATTTCGATTGTTTGAATCTGCCTTTGTTCTTCGTTGGCCGCATTTTTATGAACTCGGTAGAAGGAACAATGCGCAACAGAATAACAAGTGGAACCCGAGAAGTAAGGATTCCGGTTTTCGGCTACAGGCTTTTTTTATCTCCAGTTTATCCTGGCGGTCCGCTCAAAGTATCCGGTTTTTGAAATACAGTAGTCTCGATAGTTCGAGTTTTCCATAAATCCGAGTTAGTGAAAAAATCGGTTTAGATCCCAAATCATGACCCACACATACACAACACGTGAAAGAGTTACTACATCTGGTTTTTATTGTTGTTTGTTCGACGGGTCATATGTCCACTGCGCACTCCGAAGCCACCTGTAGAAATGCCCCCTCCCAAAGAAAACGGGATATATACAAGATCGATATATAGGGGCAATGTGTTTAAACAAAAAACAATTGACAACCATTTTAAGATATAATTAACCTGTTGCTATCAGCAGTAATGTAATAATATGTAAGCACATTTTTCATTTAAATGTATTACACTGAAATTTAAAAATTGCTTTTATTTCCATTTATTTATTTATTAACCCCATCGGGGGAACACCGTGAGTTCGCGGATGAGAGGCTGCCGTATAAGTAAGCAGGCTCTCGTCAACCCGATGGCACAATAATGGCGGTGTGGCTGTTTGGGCCCACTTCCGATGACGGGAGTACCCCGGTAAAACGGGGGGTTGCTGCAGGAGCTGCTCGTAATGGGGGCTATAATGCAGGAACCACAGTGCCCGACTATCTTTTGCTGCGGCCGGTCTTTCAGTTGTTTACCCAGATGATTAGGCAGGGCGGGGTGATGCTCTTTGGTCTATTTATTTATTAAATTTTATGGTTTCGATAATTCGAGCTTTCGATAGTTCGAGGTAGGCCCGGTCCCGTCCACCTCGAATTATCGAGACTCTACTGTACCTGTTTTCGGTTTTTTTAAAAACAAAACCCCATTAAAAAAGAATTTACAAAAAACCCCAAGGGGTGAGCAGAACAATTTAGAAATCATGGCTTGCAACAATAACACAAAAAAGGATAAAGAGCAAAAACACGAAGCACAAAAAGATTAAGAGCAGAAACTCAAACGCAAAGAGCAGAAACACTAAAAGCTTAACATTAAAACACAAAAAAATCAAGAGCAAAAACACAAAACGCAAATGTGCTGGAATGCTCTAAAAATGACAAATTCTAGTTAAAATATAAAAACATATCTTTTTTATATTAAAACGTTTAATGGTAAGGTATCCAAATGATCTGCTTTTCACTTTTATCAGCTTAAAAAATAAGATTCAACTAGAGTATGTAAAAACGTTTTCTTGTATCTCATCATTGTTACAGGCAACGAATTTGGCATTTGTGACATTTTTAACGATGGAAGAAAGAGTTTGAAATATTTTAAAGAAACCCGTTTTTAATGATCGAGATTTATTTTCAAAGAAATGGAACTCTATAAATAGACATAGACGCCCATTTTAATTGCTCAGTTAGACAGTATTAATACACACTCTAAAAGCAGATTTACGTCAGAAAGAATTTTCAAATGACTTCAGTTTTCGACTGATGTCATTTTAATTTCAGAAATCCATCCATTTTTCTATGCTGCATATGAAATAAATATGCATAACTATTTTTGAATTTCAATAAAAAGAATGGAATTAAAGAAGTCTCTCTTCAATTAAAAATACTAAATGCAGACCCCTTCATCGAATACAAATGAATCATAAGACATCGAATGCTGAAGTTATGCATTTCAGATATCCTTTTGAAACTAAGGACATTTTTTTCAATATTGATGAAATTTTTGATGACGTAAGCCAGTATTCATAATCAATTTCCGAAGGTAAAAAAACTTTTACAGCCTTTATATTTCCTCTTTACAATACTTTTAATCGGGAAATATTTTTTAAATCAACATATTTAATATATTCATTGGAAGCAGTCTGGAAATAACTATCATTTTATCGATTTCGGAATCACAATTGCAAATGCGCTTGAGTGTGTTGATTGGTGTGGGCGTTTTTAAGTCTAGATTGAGTTTGATAAAGTATGAGCCAATTTCGAAAAAGAAGTGAAATCCTTTTCAAAATTCACTGAGAACTTGAATGGAAAAGTTAGCAATCAATCGTTTTCACATTTTAATTATCATGGTTTGCTGAAACAGTAGTGAAATTTATTTCTCCTGCTGAAATATTTGAAATATTAAATGGATTGTATTCGGATGAAGTTTTTCATGGTACATTTTACAAGTCAGATACATTTTATCTTTAAAATTTCAAAGGAAAATGTTAGCTCTCAATGCCCTGGGAACAAAAAAAAATAATATTTATTTTCATTCGTCTATAGCTTAATATTAAACCATTTTTCACGTTTGAATTTTTTTAAATACTGCACGAGATACTCTAGAAAACTGTTTTTTTCGTATTTTAATAATTCAAGCGTGAAAAGACATGCAGCATAAATTCAGAGAAACGTGTTTTTACACAAGAAGACTCATTTTCGAAAAATTAAAACACAAAAGAATGCTCTTCTTTATGGTGGAATGTGAAATATTTTTCATAAAAGAAGGCAGATTTTTCTTCATGAAATTTAATATGTTTAAGGTGTTACTTAAGGTATTGTTGTTCTTCACTACCATCAAGAGCATATTATAATTTCACTTTTCTTATGATCTTAATATTATATGAGTAAGATGTTACTTAACACATTGTTCTTTTACATTACCGTCAAGAGTATATTTTCATTTCAAGCTTCTTATGAGCTTATTATTTCATTTCGTTTGGGAGAAATCTTGAAATAATGAAAGCAACAGAAACAAAACTTTAGCTTAGTTATGTCCCGTTTTCCGGCAACACGAGGGCTAGTTTCGGGCGGTCCTCGTAATTTTCGTCCACGGTCAGATGACGAACCTCCGACGAGGTGGCGAGAGCTGTCAGAATCTATTCAAACCACATTCATAGTGGCAACCTCTAATGGTTCTAGTAGCAAAAACTAATTGTTAAAGCGTGATTCTTAATAGCAACAACTAATGGTTCTCGTGGCAACAATTTATAGTTAAAGTGCGATTCAAAATGGCAAGAACTATATGTTCCAATGGTAACATCCAATTGTTCTAGTGTGTCTGAGCCAGCACCCCTCTCCAAATTTCCGCACGACACCAGGAGGCGGACGTCTGACTCACGATATCAGTTTTAACCCTTTGAACGTCAAAAATATTTCAGCTGAATGCTTTGAAAACGGCCTCTCTGTAGCTAAATGGTGAGCGCAAATGTTTCGGAACCGGTTTTCGGGTAATAAACAGAGAACAACTTTCTACGCCGGAGCCGGTTTAAGAGTAATAATCGAAGAACGACTTTCTGCGATGGAACCGGTTTTAGAATAGTCATCAGTGAGCGACTTTCTACGTTTCAGCCGGTTGAAGGGTTAAGGTAGATCAGAACTACATAGAAGGCGGATCTTCAGTGTGTATCGGGTTCAGACTCTGGAACCCTCCGACTCCAAAGTCGAGATATTGCCACTAAGAACACTGCGGTCCTGAATGCCTAGGACAGAACACTCCCATTGGTTTTAACTACCATAAACACGCAGGATGAGGTGTTGTGCTTGTCATCTGACCAATATCCAAACTTTCGTAGTTCATCCCCAAAACACCATGGAGTCGCGACTCTCCTCCAACTAAAACTTTTCTACCAATCCAGAGCATGCATCCTCAACCAGGACACTTTGAACATGATGCGAAAATTGGTGCGACAATAATTCGAAAACCGATTAGTGGGATATGTTCGAATGAGCATTCGAACTCTCTTGAATGCGTCATTTTTGTAAATTATTAACATTTTTTGAATGCGTGTGTTTTGAATTATCTTTCAGCATCTCTTTTTAAATAGCAATCGGTTTGTTCTAGGTGATTGGCATAGGATTGAGTGGCAGTCGACTTCGATACGGTCAATAACTATTGTTTGTGTGACAATGGATTTCTATTTGAAAGTACATATTGCTTCGATAATTCTCGCCTGTATGGCACGAAAGGTTCGAAGTCTGATATTCCTCTAAAGATGTTTCTCCTATGTTTGTGGAATTGGTGAATGTTATATTCTATGTGAGTCAAACACTCTCCTGCTGGTGTGGACGACACCTGAACCGGCAGCCCATCTCCAAGCTTCCGCTTCACACCAGCGGGAAGACATTCGACGCACCTCAGTTTGAATTGCACCAGACTCTCACACACGTCTGTTCTTCGATAGAAATCGGGTCTCTAACCTGGAACCCATCAGACCGAGATTTTGCCACCAGACAGCCGGGGCATTCCGAACAAATGTAAGAATTTACGTGTCTGATACATAAAATAAACCGGCGTTAGAGCTCTCCCCTCGACTTCCTAGTATATTGCTACAAAAGTCTCTCTGTGGGTGTAAGGTGTAAACAGCCCAATACGCAGGATAATGGAGAATGAAGGTTTATTCACAAATATGCAGGAAAACACGTAGAACAGGTACAGGAAGCAATAGTTCGTGCACAGATTACCAATTCAAACAGACAACAATTCACAGGTAATAACAGTTCAGCACTTTCATATTTAGCAATACAAACAGTCAGCAAATAACTAGTAACGACAATAATTGCATTTTCAATAGCGCTGAACTCACCATCTTCCTAGCTCGCACTGTTGACGAAACTCTAAAGTCGTTCAGAATGGATCAACACTACTCTCTCTGATCCAAACGCGGTCCTTATAAACTCTCTCCGACAGGCCGTGACGTCACACGGAGTTTTCTCTTATATTCAAGCGTATTGCCTTTCCTAATAGAGATATCGAGAAAAGGGTCGCAGATTCTGGAATCATCTATTTTAGCGAAGGTCACCAAATTTGTCGCCAAAATGGTCACCAAGTTTGTCGGCAAGGTCACCAAATTTGTCGCCAAAATGGTCGCCAACGTCAGGGGTCCCGCAAAGGCCGATGCCCGTTACTCCATACTTACCCCTGTAAAACTCCCTCCCCAACTATAAGACTTACGGGCAGGAAAGCAACAATACTTCTTTGCAACAATATTATCACAATGCTGCGCGTCTAGAGCTTCGTGGATAGTGAAGAGAAGAAAAGAGAAGAGTATGCATTTCTGCCTTGTCGCAAATTTGACGCAGATCTACAATGTTGGTGACAAATCTCATTTGTCTAAGTCGTTGCGATTGTGTTTTATCGCGTCTCCATGCACGCGAATAGGCAGAGGGACAGACTGAACCTGGTAGCAAATGCAGCCCAAATATTTGATACAGATCTATAATTATTATGGCAAAACTGTGAGCTAAATTTCATCCATCTGGATCTTTGAGTTTTCAAGTTATCGTGTCTGCATTGGCGTGTGCGGAAAAAGATGGAATTTCAGAGTATAGACTCCTTCTAATATTCGAGAGACATCTCCAAATTCGATGCAAAACAGCATACATAGTTTCAGTCGTCTAGCTTTCTAAGTATTTTAGTTGTGGTATTCGAAGAAGCAGACCGGCAAGCAGACATGATTTCAAAAATGGTTTTTCAGGCCTCAGATATCAAAATTTTCAATTCAAAGTTTTTTATTGTTACGATACTTTTCCTTTATATGCTTCTTGTATGAGAAAGTAAAAACATGGATTTTATACACCAAGTTTCCCAAATACAGGAATACTCTGCTACACAGAACTGATCTTCCTCTGGCTCTAATGACAGCAGATATTCGTCTAGGCATGGATTCTACTGGTTGACGAATCCTTTGAAGAGGAATATTGGTCGTGCTAACAAAATGACAATTCTATAATTCCCTAAAATTTATGGCGGCGTTTCGTGACCTTCCCACTTTGTCCTTCAAATTCGTTACACACGGATCCTACCATCAGCATGACAATCTTTGTTCTCTCTTCAAATATCCAATGGCGGTGTTCTTTTACAACAAATCCTGTTTTTACGGTCAAAAAGCGAAATGAGCTAAACTCTTGCAGGTCGCCTGCGGTTAAAACCACTTCGTTGTGAGACCCCTCTTGTAGGGAGCATGGACAATGGTGGACACAAAGTATATCAATTGGATACGCAGGGTGGTCATAAAGTCGTTCCTTGATTACAAAAAGTTAATGTGAAATAACTATCATAATTTGATACATGTATGTTCCGATATAGTGTAAAGACATTTATAAAGGTTTTAATAAATCCTCTTCCGTCACTAAATTTCAACGTGAGCATCCTTGGTAGCAAAAATGTCAAGGCGAGATTCAGTTCTCACCGCGTATTGTCCAGCATTTCTGCTGTCAAACTAGACACAGCATATGTGATCCTAACTTTTAGTGCATCATTAACTTCAACTGGCGTTGCAAACACTCGGTCCTTTATGTAACCTCACCCAAAGTTAGGATCACAGATGCTGTGTCTAGTGTGACAGCCGAAATGTTGGACAAAACGCCGCGAGAATTGGAATCCCACCTTGACATTCTTGCTACCAAGGATGCTCACGTTGAAATTTACTGACGTAAGTGGTTTTATTAAAAACTTTATAAATGTTTTTACAATATATCGGAATATCCATATGCTAAATCATAATATTTTTTTACGATATTTTTTTTGTATCCAGGGAAAGACTTTGCGACCACCCTATAGTTTGGGATTAACCTGAGTTGTGATGAGTGCTATTTCCAAAGCAATGGGGTGTAGAAGTAATATTTATTTACATATTATTGAGCGTGATATACTCATCGCGCACCACAAATGTACAACACGAGGCTCAAAGAAGTAATTAAACAAAACAATTCAATCTTGTACGAAACAATCCCTTCCAAAAGAAATTAAATATATTTCAGGAAGAAAAATAAAAGTTTGAATGGAATTGTTTTTGTTCTCAACAATTATTGCTCTTATATGTTTACCAGATTTGTTTATTTTTGTATCTAAATGAAGTCAGATTCGTGTGTATATTAATTTTTTGCAATACAAAAATTTCTTAACGTTTATAAATAGATATGGAACAATGGCAAACATATGTAAAAGACAATTATGAAATTGAGAACTTTCCCAAAAGTATTTTATCACCGTCCTTAAAACATTTATTAGTAATTCCCATCATTGTAAGTTTAAAAAAAATCAATTCTTGTACCATCCGGTGTCATTTCTGCTTTATCCTCAAACCAGACTGCTGAATTTGCCGAAGAAAACCAACTGTTTTGCTACAAATTTTCCACCAAGTAACAAAGGACTTTTTTCCCGCCGAAATAATAT
This sequence comes from Araneus ventricosus, assembly GCA_013235015.1. Classification (NCBI taxonomy): domain Eukaryota; kingdom Metazoa; phylum Arthropoda; class Arachnida; order Araneae; family Araneidae; genus Araneus; species Araneus ventricosus. The sequence goes on along the minus strand of BGPR01000392.1, from coordinate 67,128 downwards.
CTATTCTATACTGAGCGAATGCCATCAGTCGACAGAAAGAACTTACACCATTTTCTCTATGAATTATCTTCTTGCTTTGCATTCAAAAGTTATTTCGAACTTCCAGCATTATATTATTCGTCAAAGGAATATTTTATGAATATTTAAAGACTTTTGATTTCCAATTTGTACATTTTGTTTGAGTATTATTTTACATTGTTTCACTTCGGAGAAGTTCACCAAAATATCATTTGTGTAAAGAATGAATCTTAATATAAATAAAAGTCATTGTGGGTATGTGGATATGTATGTTTGTATGTATGTGGCTATGTTCCACATCTCCTCCTAAACCAATGGACGGTTTTCAACCAAATTTTGTACACTTATTATTTAAGACAAGGGGAAGACACTTATGAACTTTTCTAAGTCCCAAAGTTAATTAAACAGTCAGTTAATTAGAAAATAACCGAAACCGTTTTTCCGCAGTAACTTCGGAGCAGATTGTCTGACAAAACATATTTTTATACCATCTTAAAGTTCAAAGTTTTACCTTTTCAATGATACCAATTTCATTTCAGTAACATTTTTCCTTCGATTGTTATTAATTTTTAAAAGTTCAGACAACAATTAAATAATTATAACAAATCCCATTGACTCGGCGATTCTCGATGAAGAATATTTTATTTTTCAATCGACTGTCACGTGATCCTTCAGGAATGCGAAAACATGAGGAATAAATTCTTTTTAAAATCAAATATCACGTAATCCTTCTTTCCGCTGTAACTTCGGAACAAATTATTCGATACAAATTATTTTTATACCATCTTAAAGATAAAAATTTTGCCTTTGCAATGATACCAATTTTATTTCTGTGACATTTTTCATTCAATTTTTATTAATTCTTTAAATTTTACGTGCAGACGATTTTGAAATAACGCAAATTTATAGCTACTCAGTTGCTAGGAGATGGTTAGACTTTGAACTAATTTACCTTTATTTCTGAAAATTTTGCTTATATTTATAAGTATCCATAAAATAAGGCAGAATTTACATGTATCTGTCTGTCTGTCGGTCAATCGATTGGTCACAAGAACTCCTCCTAAACGGTGAACGGTAGCGACGTGAAATTTACACACGGCATTCTAGAGCATATTTTTAGGTCAAAGGTGTCATTTTCAAGTTTCAGAGTTAATTAGTTCTTAAGATATTTAATTAAATAACGAACATTAGCCGCTTTTAAGCCTAATGCTTAGACGTTTTTTGCCAATAACTTCTGAAATCTTTATTAGACAACAATTATTTTTATGCCATTTTAAAGACCAGAAAATGATCTTTTTAACGATATTAATTCCATTGCGATGAAATGTTTTCTCCGATTGCTATAAAGGTTTAAAAATATTTTTTAACGTAATTTCTAACAATACTTTTTATTCTTATAGAAATAAATTCAAGCCAAATTACTGTTTCGCGCGCGGGCTTTTGCCGCTGTTAATTGTCAGGGGCACCTTCCGATAAGCCTAGAATGATAGTCGGTGTGCCAGTACTACTAATACGTAAACTCGATATACCGAGACTGCGCAATGGCACACAGTTAAAAATTACACACCTAGGTACAAACGTCGTGAAAGCTACTGTTATGACTGATATAGGGAGAAGAGAGAGTGTTTTAATTCCACGCCTTCCGATAACACCGAAGGATTTATCATCACAGTTCAAAAGGTAACAAATCTCTGTAAAAATATCATTTTCGAGGCTCAGGGCCAGACACTGAAAGTGGCAGGCGTACATTTGGAAAAACCATATTTTTCCCATGGGCAACTATATGTGGCCTGTTCACGTGTGTACAGCCCACACAACCTCTACATCCGTGCAAATAACGTGGTATACAAAAGTATATCATCATAGATAAACAATTTATATAACTATATCAGCATACATGTACAGTACACTCCTGTCAGCCGTCCAATTAAGTATTATTAACCGTCAGAACTTTTCCTTTCCCCTTTCAAAATGCAACAAAACATTTGCATTCGTGAATTAAAAAAAGAATAATTCAAATTCTTCGCGCACGAAGTCGCGGGTAACAGCTAGTATAGTATATTTTTAACTAAGGATACCTTGTACAGAGACCTAGATATTGCATTTGGTTGAAGAAAACTTATTCTTGTGTTAATTTTTTTCTATCTGTGGTTTTAAATCAGTAGCGTTAGCTAGATAGATATTCATATTTATTTCTGACTAAATATAAATTATTTTTATGAATATATATGAAACTGAAGCTAGAATGTAATAGTTTACAAACAACGGAATGATTTTCTTATGTAATATATTTATTATATTACTTAAAACCGAGGCTCCTTTCTTTAAATTTGATTCTGTTTCACGTTTGTTTTAATATTGAAGTTATATTTCAAAGAATATTGATGTGGAGTTACTTCTATTTATCTTGACTTGTATTTCGATTGCATAGTTGGAATCCTGTAATGAATTTCTCATTTACTTTCTTGCGTATTTGAGTTCTGAAATTTCTGCAGTTATATGTTCACTTTGAAAATGAAATATTTTACAATTATCAAAACTTAATTATCACATAATCGATTAATTTGAATTTAATGTTGATATCTAATTAGTGGCGCCCACTGGGAGTTAATCCTTTCTTTAAAAAATGAATACAGTATTTACCATAAACCGTTGTTGTCGTCACTTTTTGACCATACATGCCAGTTAATGAATAACTTGCCCTGACCAACCAAATAATGAATTGTGAAATATATTAAGGAGTTAAAAGGTTTTAATTTTTTTCTCAAATTCATCACGAGGTGGCGCCACTCGTATGGAATCAAAATTTATTTCAAGTAAATGATTAATTGATAATTAATTTCCGAAAATATTAAAATAGTGTATAGACATCGAGAACACACGACTGTATACAGATTCAAACTTTAGGACATCAGGAAGAGAGTGCCATATTAATTACAAATTTCCCTCTTTAAAAACATAAAAGAAGTTAAAAGGGACGCGGTGGCATAGTGGTAAGGTCTCGGTCTCGTGGCCGTAAGATTCCAAGTTTGAAACCCGATACCACCGAACATCCTCTGTGCATGTGCGGCGGGTGCCGCTAAATCCACAGTCGCATGTCAACCGCCTTCCCGCTAGAATGGCGCGGAAGTTTGGAGATGGGAGTGCCAGCACAGATGTCTCCCCTGTCACTTGACTGAGGTTCAAAATTACGAGGACCGTCCGAAAATAGCCGCCTTGCTGTTTGTGAATAGGAATTTAACGTAACTAAACTACACTGAAACAAAATGTGTAAACATTGTTTGAGCTCGTTAATAAATAGGTACAAAACTAATATCGAAATCCAAGAGAAAGGAAACGAAAGTATTTAAAAACCGACAAAGAAATGTTGAAAGATAATGAAGCACTTGTAAAGAAAGTTCTGTAACAAGACACTAAAGAAAAGTGGTCAGAGATTAGAAAACCTTACTTTAGTCTGCGTCTTACCGTTAACGAAACCAATAAAAGCAACACATACACGAAAGTTCGTGAAGTTTCTGTCCTAAAAGTTAGAAGAACAAAATCTTTGGATAAAGAAACTCCACCTCAGAGAAAAGAGATATTCAATAACAAAAGAATCCTCACAACTCATAGAGATATTTAGAAATGAAATAAAAGAGAACAGAAAGAAAACTCTTCTTCTACACCAGATAGTTTTGTTGAAAAAAAATTCTTAAACCTGTCTCTAGATTTATGAAATTAACAGGAAAGCATCTTCTGAATATGTGTGCACAGTTATGATAGACAGCGAATTTCATACTTGTAGTTTGGAGAGCAGTAGACCTCTTGACCAAAAAAAATTTTAAAAAATCTAAGTCTGCCCTTCATCGCAGTCGTTAAAAGATCAGGCATTTTTTTGGATAAGAATTATGTTTCACAATTCCTTCTTTTCACCAGTATTCGCTATGAAATGTCTGTTTTTATCAGTATTAACAAAATCGTAACTAATGTCTCTCCATTACCAAAGATGCTACAAATGTTTTAATGGTGCCAAACTCACCATTGATTGCCATTGAAACCATTAAAAAGATCTTGAAAAGATATCAAAAAATAAAAATCCTTATACATACGTCGTTTCTAATGATTTATAGTAACATTATTGTCTTATTAACACGTTCTCATAATCCCTTTGTAAATAATAATTTAGTAAACAATTGCAGCAACAACCTCAAGTTCTGATGGGAGGCTGCAACTGTTAGCCACCAACGTATTATGTGTGTTTTTAGCTAAACAAGTTTGTAATTTTTTAAGCTTTTCTTTCAATAAGCGTTCACGTATACCCAACCGGCAAGGATCCGTTCTCGCTCGAAGTTCGGGGTATACTGTGGTGTTAAAAGTCACATTATTGTAACATAGGAAGAAAATAGAACGGTAAATCTGGAGTTTACGGTACCCACATGTTTATCGCCAATTTTTCTTGGCGCAATTTCATGTGTCATCGCCAAATACTGTTTTGGATGTGCAGTGCGCTTTTTATTGCTCTCTTGCGCATGCGTCACCTGAAAACGAGAGATTGAGCACGTAATGTCTGCGGCATTTCAAGTGTGTACCGGGCCAATTTTTTAACTTACAAAATATCAGCGTTCAGCATAGCGCAATACTCTTAGATTCTCTTATTCATTGAGAAATGAAATACACAGAATAACATACACGGCACTGAACCGATATACCATCCGAAGAATTCCAAACGCAGTTTTATTCAAATTCGAATTTATCGACCAATTGCATCGAAGAGTTGAACAAAACAGTCCAATCGAAACGTGGCGCAATATAGCTTGATAAGCAAAACACCGATGAAAAGATCAATTTGTGCTCATGCGCGCTTGTCACTCGTTTAAAAACGTCTAGACGCATCCAAAACAAATGTTCTCTCATCGCCGTTTTTGGCGGCAAAGAGTTGGCGATCCTAAGATTAACGATGTAAGTGGGAGCCGTAAACTCCACATAAAACAATAGAACGATCCATTTCATCGTGACTGCGCAACAAGAAAATTTAGAGACAAATGGACGAAATGTCGAACGATCGAGTTCAAACAAATATCTTCGCTTGGTCAACGATAAAATAAATCAAGTTAAATAAAAGCATGCACTTATTGAGGATGTTCATTGAAAGTATTTGGAATGCTTTATTCTTTCAAGTTTAGAAGTGTTTTTTTTAGTGAGGACTTTTCTAGGGCAGTAAAGGTTTCTTTTAATCTGATTATGTTTACAGGGCGGCATTCTATCAGTAAATTATGACTTGCATGGCGCAAAAAGTGTTCAAAACGCTCTACAGGACAAATCGCTGTACCTAGATCTACCGAATTTGAAACGTAGCTGCCTCTTGGACGGTAGATGCTTATTGAACCCTTCATCACTCGTACCCATTTTTGGAACATTAGCACCCTCGCGGGGCCATATTGACCCCAGATTGTTAGACACTTACTCCTTATTTTATTTTCTATTTCTACAAAAATATGGTCAAAGTTTAAGAACATTTTTTCGTACAAATAACTTGTATTTAAGTCACAAATGCTATTTTTAATACGAAAAAGGAAAGTTGAACTTATCTCCGTTATTCCATACTTTTTCTGTATTCTTGTGTTCTCTGCTGCGCACGTTCGTGCTCTGTCATAGCCATAACGTTAAATGAATCCGAAACGCTGGCACACGGACAGGTCAATTTGACCCCAACCCCGCAGTAAAAAGGGAGAAACACCATTTCACTGGTTACTGATGCTCTTCACTTCTTCTTCTATCTTCCCCATGAAGGTACATTAAGTAACAGGGGCAAGTTCTCAGAAAATCGCAGAACTTCTTTACAGAAACAAAGGGTGGGGTGACAAAGACCCTATGTGTGTGCCGACGGGTTAAACGCCTTTTTCAAAATCTGAACAAGATTTTTAATTAAATAAAATCGAAATTTTTATGTTTTTCCCAATAAAATCCGGAGCATTTTATTTCAGAAATGAGCTTTTAAATTCAAGACATTAGGTTTTCAGTTACGTTTTTTCTCTAAAATTAATTAATTTTTAAAAATATTTTCAAGTATATTTTACAATAATTTTTATTGTTTTAATTACTTTATTTATACACAAGCGGGTTGCGACGATATTAAATAGCTCTATTATGTGCTACTTTTCTTTCTATATAATTAAGAATAAATTTAAAAAAAATATATGAAGACATACGAACAAAGCCCAAAAAATTATCATTGTACGTCGTTTCGGAGTAAAGGTACGAATCTTCTTTAATTTCTTTTTTATTGAACTTTGAGTATAGCATTCGATTTGTCGTAAATCTTTAGCTTCTCTCCTTACATTTATAAAACTCAACAGTGGAGACAACAATAGTTTTGTTTTTTTTATTACTAATTGCAAGCATAACGCTATTTCTATGGAGAAGACAAGTGCGACAGTCGCCCTCAAAAGTATGAATAATTCCTGGTAATGAAAATGAGTTAAGTCTTACAAACCCTTCTCCTGCACTAATCCCAATAGGAATAAATATCTGAGCCTGTACAACATTCCGAAACCCCTCCAAGGAATTCTTCGATCTCTCATAATCATCCCTTTCCGCTAATGAAATGCTAATAGTCTTTAGGCAAATGGCCGCCTCTCTCTCCCAGGCTGAATCCAATAAATGCCTCTGAAGTCCTCGTTCATTCCCTTTTTGTCATTTGAGAACTGGGAAAATTAGAAAATCGCGCCATTTTGCGAGCGTTCGGGAATTCTCGTGCGAGTTCGTAACTAAGCCGAATCGCGCGTTTCCGGGATAATTTGACCCTACGACGAACATTTCCAGCGAAGATGGGACGGTGGATGTCGACACAGTTGGATATCAGAGATGGATGATTATTGCATCCTAATTATTCAATGCAACATTTGTGAGTCAATACAGAAGAGCTCGCATGACACTGGGCTTAATTGAAGGCAATCAAGATATCCTGATCTAGATTCAATTTAAATGGAATAATCCTTTGGATGTGTTGTATTTAATTTCTTGAAATCGAGCCATCGAGCAGTGAGTGAAGTATAGATTATTAATTCCAACTTAGCAGACATTGAATAAGACATGTTTGATAAAATAGTGCAAAAAGAAGCAATGCGAATTAAGAAATAATGCATATGTGGAAAATTCACATTTTACGCAAAATTATTTCAACGCAAATAATGGTATAACCATAGAGAAATACGCACTGACCTGAATGGTATAATATACTTAATGAAACTATATAATTCTGCTATATATTGTACAATATTACATATCTTCGTGATTAATTTACGATGACTGACTTTCTTGGATCAATTACATTGGTGATAAATTATTACTTGGAATAAAAATATTTAGTGAAATTAATTTTTTAAACTGACTTATATAGAGCACTGAGAAAAAGAATTTTTAATAAACTTAACTGAAATCAATTTTCCATAAATCTTTACCAAGAGGCAAAACTGCTATGAAAGAATTTAATTAAATTAATCTATCAAATGATGATAATTTTTGAGTATATAAAAATATTTCAAAAGGTTGAGAGATTGTTAAGATGTGTTGTCATCGAGAACACATATGTTTCAATATTTCAGAACTACAGTAAATCAGGAAATGATAGAAAAATGAGTACAAAATTCCATTTGTACAAACATGTAGCAATTCAAGTTAAATAATAGTGTATAAAAATATGATCCTTCGCTCAATGTTTAAAATATATTCTTTGCTGATTTATGTATCAGATACCGGTTCCTTTTGAAAAAATTATAGGAGAGGGACATTTTTGACGAAGACTTACGTCTCTCCATAGTGGTCTAATGGTGTGTCGGGAAAGGAAAAAATGATGACGCTTTTTGTGGCATTTTTAAAGCTCATAACTCCGCAACCACATAACATAGAGAGTTGGTTTTAGTTTCATTTAACAGATAAAGGTGGTCATGGAAGATTGCAAAAAGAATTCAAGAATTTGGAAATAAGGTTTAGTCACAGTCGAGCTGCAAAGTTGGTGAAAATCACGAAAACTTTTGATGACGTCACAGCGACCGATGCGCGTACACGCAGAGTAAAGCAATTCATTCATCGATAGTGCGAAATATTGCTGAAGAATTGTTGAATTACGGCGAATTTCGTGCAGAAGGTAAACGCTTATATCTCCGCAACCAAATGACATAGAGAGTAGGATTTAATTTCCTTTTACAGAGACAGGTAGATATTGAAGATTGCAAAAATATTTTTAGAGTTTGTAATTTCTGTTTAGTCGCAGTCGAGTTGTAAAGTTGGTGAAAATCACGAAGAATTTTACATAGATAGAGTAACATAGTCACACTAGACTAATAGTCACTCTAGACTAATAGACACTACAGACTATATAGTTAATAGACATATAGAGCTACTTTAGTCACAGTTGAGTAAGGTAAGTAAGTCTATGCCCTACAATCCCAGCGGCCGTTTCATAGAGACAGCATCCCGTCGATTTTTTAATCTCTTTATTTAAGCAAATTGCCATACAGGCTGAAACAAATGACTCAAGATTGTACAGATCGTGTGCAAAGAAAATTCTGACCATCATCCAAGGAACATAGAGCCATCAATTGCAATTTTGGGAGTAACTACAGTAAAGCAGCGTTTATACGTCTTTCAAAGGATTGATGTAAAACGCCGTATAAATGAAAAGACGTATAATCTCAGAACGACGAAATCTCAATAAACAACTTTGATTATTACAAATTGAATGACACTAATGCCAATTCATTTAAAAGTATTAATTTCAAAGTTTTTTAAATAGTACTAGCATAATACTATATAGTATGGAAATCAATAATTAAATTTTAAAATTAAATATTCATCATAAATTTGAACAATCATGCCTTTTTTATATCTTGTGTACTAATTATACATATGTTATACAATATATGTGCATGCAGGTAGGCATTTAATTAAAAGGAATTAACCTTCTTATGACTTTCTGATTATCTGTGAGTATTAAGTACATCATTATGAATAGAATTAAATTCTTTGAATGTTTTCACTATTCTTTTGACAAAAGAAATATGTTCGAAGTTATTCATTGGAGTCCACATTGCGCTTCAAAAGAAAGGTGGAATATCTTCTTCATCACTGCTTCAATTAGCACCAAACAATTTGGCTTCTATTAATTCATCAGTTGCGAATTATTTCGAAGTCATGGCATCTTTATCACAGTTGACATGCCACAAAGGAAGAGATTTTCAAATTTTAGAAGAGGAAAAACGACGTATAAAAGAAGCTTTGCGTTGTCACTTTACTTATAGTATCTACTTTATCATTACAATGAATTCGAATGAATCGGGACTGTTATGAAACGACGTATAAATGAGAAACGTATTAGCGGTGCTTTACTGAATCGAATTAAA